>KE373013.1:283814-305897 GCA_000418225.1 Zizania latifolia | reverse complement strand
ATAGAATGGGCTAATGTCTTGAGTAAGAAAATTAGTAAAATCATAAAATAGAAATCTAAGATCAATTAATCCATTAAGATAGTTTATCATTACAAGTAATAAAAGAATAAGTAAGAAGTAGAAAGCATAAGTAAACAAAATCACAATGTAGCAAAAACCAGTTATTACTTATTACATACCAAGCATGCTGTTTCCCAAGAAACCAGAATCAAAATTCCCTAAATTGGTCCTTGATGTGAAACAATCATATTTAGATCTGACACCAGACCTAAAATTCTTCTTGTCAATTCTCTTTGCATCATAAATTCGCTTCTGCTTCAGCAAACGGGACTTTTCTGTGTACAATTAGCATAAGAACAAAAGAATCTGTTGTCAGAATATGAAAGATTCAAAGTAAACAGAAAGACTGTCATTAAATCGACTAAGCAAATGACCACATAGACATGAGTAGAATTATATCAAACATGGATTATGAAAGCTCAGTCTGGCAATTGATATAAACTGTGTTGCAATCCAAAATGGACCATCAAATGGAGCTATAGCATAACATTCTGAAATTGTGAAACACAAATACAATATCCCCCTCATAGTTTACAGACATTAAACATAAGAAAGCTTTGCATTTGACAAGAACCATCAAGGAGCAGCTACAACAGGACAAGGCTTGTAAGCTATTTTAATCAGTTCAATACTATAGCAGCAAGAATATAATCGACTAGAATACTAGATGCATACATTACTGGATTAATTCAACCATGAGTGCATTAACATGAATAAGACTGGTTTATTCAGAGCATGGATAAGATGTCCCTTACCCTAGACTATGTGAACGGGAACATAGGCAACATGAGGAACATTTAGAAAAGAAGATGAAAATACTGGATAAAAATTATGGATAAGAATCCCTTGAATTATTTGGATAATACAGTGCCAGAGGTTTTAAGCATCCTTGCAAATCAGCCTGTCGGAATTTAACTCAATCTCTCCTAAAAAGACTAAACTCCATCACCAAGAATATGATTGTAAGCATGTCCCCCACAAACATTGCTGCCATTAACTACCTTAATCACTTGGATGAAGAAGAACAGGGAGAAAGGAGGACGCTCCAGATATTGACAGGGAATTTCAAAAGGAAGTTGGTAATTTACCAGATGGTGTGCATTGCATCAATTCAGGCGCATTCTTCTGCGACAATAAATCATGACTTTTTACTTCAGTCTCTCTGGTTATTTGTACTGGCTCTAGCTTTGGCCTTTTCGAGCAAGGTGGACCATCCAACAACTTTATGGTCTTTTTGGTCAGTACCTTGCTATCTTGCTTATGCAAGGATTGACTGGTATCAGTTCCAACATAATCCCGCTTGCCATTGATTTCAGACTTGATGCCAAGAGCAAGAGATTTCTGCATAGAGACTTCCAAAGAAGTTCCTTTACTTCGGTACGATGAAATGCTATCTGCATTCTGACCGTGCTGCTTCACATCTGCCAATGTGTGTCTATGGATTAGTAAATCAGTTGTCAAAAATCAAGAAAAATAATATACATAACTGAAACCTGTTGACAGATAAAACATGTGGCCAAAAAGATCTATAGGATCTCATGAACTTTCCTAAGGAATAACAAATTGTTTTATGAATTTGAAGGAGGTATATAATAAATGTTTGAAGGCTACAGGGTATCCATTAATCTTTCACCGGAAAAAGAAAAGGACAACACAATATCCAAGCTCTGAAGAGATGCATAGTTGTACCTGCAAAAATTGACAAGTGTGCAGAAATGTATGTATTGGGCTTGCAACGTTGCATGTTTGGGTGCATGTGCCCATGGTGATTGGGTGTCTACTATCTTAAAGATCTCTAGAGGAGACTCTTCTGAACATCAGCACAAGGCATCTTAACATCACTAATGCAATGCTTATTATAAATTAAACTTACACACAAGCACAAGCTAAATTCGCTTTGCTTTTGCAACTCAACAGTGAGCAGAAACATGAATATTCCAATTTTAGATAAAGATATATCAATTTTTTGGGTCACATGTAGTTCTTAGGCCAATAAAACTTTTAGGTAAAACGATCAAGAGTTCAAGATGATCAAATAGTTCAAAACTTACAATGAAAGTATGCCAAGCTTCGCTACCAAGAAAACTGCCATAATTCACAGGGTAACGAAATAAACAAAAGATTTGCCAACCACAAGGGCAAAGCTCTGTTCATGCATACCCTGCAACACAATATGTGGTCTACACATACAATGATAGCTAGATGTTTAAATAATGTGGGTCACAACTCACAACATCAGCTTAAAGTGTCAAGGAGAAACTATCCATTTTCAATGGATAACACAACTCACTAGTCTTTAGCTGCACTATTTTCTAGGATTGCGATGACACATAATTCTTATTCCACACAAAGGAATTCCCCATTCAGTGATGAGGATGGAAAATTTTATACCATATAGACAATTGATCGAGGAAATAGCTCCCATCGGATGAAGCAAGGAGATGATATTCTCCCATACATTGTCCTAAATCAAAAAGAGCCAGGTACATGCATGTCATATGGCCTTGTCCATTTACTTGCCATTTAAGGCATGAAACCGCATACATGATACATGCCATATGTACCACTGTACCAGGCCCTTATTGTTTAGTTGTAGCCTATTTAGGGCATGTTCGACAGTTGAGCCTGGTGATATCTCCTTTGTGGCCTTGTTAATGATGCTGAGTTGCTGACATGGTGTTCATATTTTTGTTTACTGGCATGTTTCAGGGAGGAGTTAGGATTTAGTAATAACTGTTGATTTAGTATCTAAACCATATCACTTAGGCATGAATGCCTAACCACCGCCTAGGCATGCCTAGGCAATGATTTCAAATCGTATAGTCGAGACTAGTCGTAGGGGCACTGACTAGTCGACTAGTCGCGACTAATCCTAGATTAGTCGTTGACTAGAGCTGCTACTGCTCATCTTCCTGGCAACTGCCGTGTATACACTTGCCATATACAGCTCTTGCCTCATATAGCCCTGCCATGTATACAGCCTGATCACCAGCTGGGCTACTGCCGTGTATATGCTTGCCGTATACAGCTCTTGCCACATATAGCCATGGCATGTATATAGCCTGATCACTAGCTGGGCTACTGCCGTGTATACACTTGCCGTATACAGCTCTTGCCGCATATATCCCTGCCATGTATACAGCCTGGTCACCAGCTAGGCTACTGCCATGTATACGCTTGTTGTATACAGCTCTTGCCGCATATAGCCCTGCCATGTATATACTTTCCTTTCTTAGCTCTTGACATGTATAGCTGATTGTATGCCTATAAGATCAATGGAAGCCAGTGTCATGTGAGGGTGGCATCTTCTCCAATATCTCTTTCTCCTTGTTCCTCCAAATCACAGGCACTAGGGCAGCCACCAAATCAAGTCAACCACCATCAAGTCGGCTGACTAATCGTGATTAGTCACGACTAGTCGGACGATCAGCAAATTAATCGACCTGATCGTATCGAGTGCCCTAGTCGGTAGAAAATTTCCGATAAGGCCGACTAATCGCGATTAGTCAGCCGACTTGAAAACACTGTGCCTAGGCAGCCTAGGCGCTAGCACCCCTCCGCCTGCTTACCGTCTACCGCTTTTTGAAACATTGCCTCTATTTGATATATACAAGGGACATGTGCAGGAGACAAGATGACATTTAATACTATTCATTTTCTACTTTCGCCCCATATCTTGTGTCCGAGCCATCTCTTTGTGAAGAGATGGTTTTTCTTAAGCACCCCTCACCCCCTCCCCACCCCACAAAAAAATCTCTCATCCACTAACTATATTGTACTGCTAACAGATACTTCATTATTAATAGTATGAGATAATAGGCAGAAACCTGCAAAACACTATGCCACAGCAATGTATTCATTGCCAGCAAGTTTCGAATATATAACTCCTCCAACATGGAGAACTAATATTTTCCCTTTGGAATGTGGACACTAAAATGAACAGCCTATTGTGAAGCTGTAGTCAAAACAAGCTCCAAAAAGTGTACACCGGTGCTCATGTTTGTGTTGATGTCAAGTAAGCCGAACTTCTAAAACATTGCAAACAGACAATAAATTACTGGCAGAAAAAAAACTACAGCATGAGGAAAGATATTTATGTATATCAAGTCATTTATTGGCGGTTATCTTTTTTTTTCATATCTTGACAAGCAGATAGCTAAGTGAAATTTTGTATATGATGAATACCTCATGCAAACAGAGAATAAGTCAGCCCAAATCACACAGGGTGAATTCAATCATCAAAATTAACGAGATGTAGCAACACAGTGCCTAATGGCATCAAGAAGTTAGAGTGAAAGTTAAATCAAAAGATATTTTTCTTGATTACACCATTGACAACTGAATCATACTCAAAGGGGAAAAAAAGATGTATATTCATTGAGTACCACAACTATTCAATGATCACTAACAAAGAAAATAGATGTAAGACCAGAACAACAATAATGAGCTCACCATTCAATACCCAAGTTAATATATAAAGTAAAAAAGAAAGCCTGAACATGCTGTCAGAAATATTGAGGGAATTGTTTTTCACAAAACCATACCAATCAACCTAGAAGGTTTCAACAGCTACAAGAAAGATTGCAGGATGAATGCATAGCTACCAAAGATAAAAGAATTCCTTTGTGATACAGGCCATATAACCACTGTGGAGCTGCCACAATCCAGTCAAAAAATACAGTTACAGGTTAACAGAATAAAGCATCACTGCACGGAACCATGCCAAAAATTAAGGCAATTAGCACTTATGTATGCCCATCACATATAGTTACAGATCATCAATGATCAGGACCATTGTATAACACATCAAAAAAGAAGAGACAACAAATACAAACACCAAAGTTGTCGCAATCCCCATCAAGAGAGCTCACACATCTCCAGCTAGTCACAGAAGCACAGAACCTATCCACTTGGGTTCTCAAATCACAATTCAGTACTCTACTAGCACGTTTTACCTGCCTACAACAAGAAACTCTGTGCTGTCACGCAGAAGGTGAGCAGCCATGAATTCACCCTCAAGCCAGTGAAGCACGTCTATGTTTTACCTGCCTACAACAAGAAACTATGCGCCATCACGCAGTAGGTGAGCAGCGCAGCCATGAATTAACCCTCAAGCCAGTGAAGCTCACCCGAACGGTAAGAACATTACATTATAGAAAACTTTTCTTGAAGTCAGTTGTTGCCCTGCAAACCCATCATCTCACATTTGGTGATACTCTCTGAACAACATGGGAGAGCACATCAGAGCAACACAAATTCAATTAGCCCAAATCAATCCACACACCGAGCATAAAAAAGGACATCTTTTACATCTTACCAGAAATCCCAATATCTAAACAAAGAGGAAATTGTTCCCTATTCAAACAAATCATGATAGCATGCCCACTAAAATCAACAACGCGTCAAAGAATTCATTCAATATATACCCCAAAACCAAACCAAGTATAAGTCAAACTAGCTCTCCATAAACATTTCGAATCAGACCCAATTCTTCCGCCATAAGAAGAAAGCTCCATCCCACACACGGCACGACCAAGCAAAACACATAAGGATCGAGAAGAGATTATACCTCCGTTCCGGCGATCAGCATCTGCGCAGCGCCTCAAAACATCCCCAACCCCGGCGCCGCCTCCGCCTCCTCCTCCTCCTCCTCCGTCCAGCCCCTCCACAGCCGAGGAAGTCAAAACCTTCCCGAAATCCACCTTCGCGGGGAGAGGCAGCTCCATGGCATCCATCCACCGCCCCGGAAACCCCCCACCCCCCTCTCTTCCACGCCCCTAGACCGGACTCACCAAAAGCCCCCCAAATCGGCGCCGATTCCGGCCGCGCGACCGCCGAATCGGGGCGCGGGGAGCCCTTGGGGGCCCGAGCCGCGCGAGATCTGGACGGATCGGCGGCCTAGGCGGGCGGCGGCGACGGCGACGGCGCTGGGCGAGGGGGAGGCGGACGCGGAGGGGGAGGGGGACATCTAGGGCTCGCGGCGAGAGGAGGTGGGTGGGTGTGGGGGAGGAAAGGGAAAGCCGGGGGAGCGGGAAGCTATATATAGTTTTCGGGAAAATACAAGGCGTCGGTGGGGCCCAGTGGCCGTCTCACGCACTCACTGCCGCACCCTGTTTTTTTTTCTTTTTCTGTTTATCTGTTTGCAAAAAAAAATGTTTTTCTGGCTTCGTTTTTTTAGGAATGGATGCTGGATATCTCTTGTGATGGCGATTTTTGGCTGTTTTAACCTTTTCTTTTTCAATTACTATGGTGGTTTGTGCAAGTGAAATTGAACTGCATCTGCTTTTGACCTTTTTCTTTGTAAGGAAGCCCAATGAAATGATGATTCCAATACAAGTTGCAAGAGACAGGATGGTGATGTTTGAAGAGATTAATGCGACAAATAAAAATATTGAGATATATATATATTGCATCTCCGTTCCATGTTAAAAGTTTAAGTCAAACTTCTATGATGTTAACTGATTTTATAGAAAATATACCAACAAAATAATATTAAATTAGTTTTATTAGATCTAGCATAAAACCTATTTTAATAGTTTTTTTATATTGTATTTGTTAATATATTTTAAAAAAATGTTAAAGTTTAAAAAGATTAACTTTAAATAAATTGATTGATATGATGAATTATTGAAATTTAGAAATAAATGTGATAAACTGAAACAATAGAAGAATATGAAAATAAGTGCCAAAAACTAGGATCCATGCTTTGTTTTGTAATAAAAACTATTGCGAAATATGTAAGTAACGAAAAGCTAAAAATGATAAATAAAACAACTTCACAAATGGGAAGTATTTAGGACTGCTACACGAAAAATAACAAGATTTATATTAGCTTTTTTACATGATACCAAAATTAAAAGCCAACCACACTAATCCAACTGCAGACTTGACTTCTGGTGGTAGATGGCTAGACCATGGAATCCAATGAATTTAATTGTGTAATTGTTATAATATACTTTCTCAGTTTTATAATATAAGTAGTTCGACTTTTTTAAAGTTAAACTTTTTCAACTTTAACCAATTTTATGAAAATATATACTAACAATTACAACATCAAAGTATTTTATTAAATGAATAATTATTTAATATTATCAATGTTAATATACTTTTATTTAAATTTGATAAGAGTTAAATAAGTTTGACTTAAAAACAAACACCTTACATCGGGTAACGGAGGTGGTATAAAATAATGTGACAGTCAGTAGCACACTAGCAACGTTAGGTAGCAAAGGTTGACAAATTAATTTGATGGCAATATAAAATAAGATTGAAAATGCACCTCAATATTTGGGACCCAGTTTGGATCTGGATTAGATTTGGGACCTCAGAGCTGGGCTCGATGCCTACAAATACATAAAACGTTAATTAAATAATTAAAAACGCTAGAAACAATAACTAACAACATTTTGAAAAGGAAATAAATTTGCATGATAAAAACTATTTACATGAAAACGCTAAAAGAGAGAAAACAACCATTTTTCATAGGCTTGGCCTTTCAAGATAGGAAAGACCTCCCGGCCTTCATGGTAGTTATCGGAAAATGTTTCATCTATAGCATCTAAGAAATGTAAAAAAGTCAGATGGTGTTCGAACGTTTAGTAAAAAATATTTTATTACTTGACTAAAAAATATTTTAAATAAATATAATATTTGGTGATGCTATTTGCAACAAAAAAATCACTATATGCAACCATCCTTTTGTGTTTTAGTAGTTGAAACTTAATATTTCACATGTGGAAGCAAAATATTTTAACTTAGATTTGACTATGTTTCACTTTATTTATTTTATTAAAATATTTTTGGCCAAGTGAAATATTTTTTACTTCAATTAAACACCGTTTGATTTTTTTCAATTCCTAGACGACGTCCACACTAGTCTTACTTAGTTATCGGGGGTATTTACAACATAAGAATTGATTTCAGATGGTTGGGGTAGAGTGACCTTGTAGTCACAGTAAAAAATGCAGGAAATATTATTGATTAACCATGTTTTTCTTTCAATTTATAGTGTATAGAGAGAATCCACAAGTCCATGTTACTTAAGAGAAAGAAGAGCATATGAAAGTGCAACTTGATGGCCTCTTTGGAAGTATATCACAGTGCAACCTGAGCCCTACATGGAGGACTCGTCACAGCTTTTTCACGTGCGACTGTGCGAGCAAAGGCTGTCGTACTTGCGAAAGAGCCGTTGAAAAGCCGGACTTTTTGGTTTTTGCGCTGGTTCAAAAGAAAAACTCAAAAGTTTACCAAAATCTGTGAAGATATAAACTTTTTGGTTTTTGCACTGGTTCAAAAAGCTCAAAATCCGGTCGAAAATTAATGAAACTGTGAACCATGCTGTCAGCTCGTACGAGAACTTAGGAATTCAGAGTATTGCACGCATAAGATGTGACGCCATAAGGCAAGGAATCAATGACTACTGGGTGGGCAGGCATCGGCTAAAAACCATGTTTCCAAGTACTTTGTACACCTTTTTCAACGAGTATTGTTTCTATATATATATATATATCACTGATTCAATTTTTTTTGTTTATATATGTCATTATCATTAGTTTTAACATTAGTCAACGTTAATTTTTCTAAATAATAAAACTGCCATCAGCTCACAAAACTAGCTAGCTTGCTTTGTTCCTGGCCGGTCTCAGTTACGCTAGATTGAATGAGTGATTGATACGTGCATACTGGCCAAAACGAGTGTTACCTAATCACGGAGCTAAATCATCATTGATTTTTAGTGAACTGAGGGCAGTTTTGACATGTAGAAAAAACTAACGTTGAAACTAACGATAATGACATATATGGACATAAAGAATTGAAGCAGTGACATATATAAAAACAACAAAATTTTAATGCTGTATATAAAAACCGATAAACTTTTAGTGGTACGGAATTTTCTCTTTTATTTTACCTCTCTCAAAACAGTTCAAGTAGTTGCACCAAAATTTTTAGATGATGGTGTAATATGTCGATCCCTGTTTTTATTCAAGAGTTTGTTTTATATTTGATAAATTTTAAGGTACACAGGACAATGTATCTTAATTAATCGAACGATCGTAAATTCATAATTAAATAAGGCAAACCATTATTTCTCAAAGGCAATAGATCAAACGTAATTATTGTATTTTTTTTGAAAAATCAATAATTAATGGCTATTAATTATTTGATTTATTTTTAATGATTTGGTAGCTTGCTCCTAATAATTTAAGGAAAAATATCAATCAGAAAAAGAAAGTTACGTTAAACATATAACCTGCAATAGTTGATTAATAGCAGGATTTGTACTCTAACGGCAGAGTAAAGCATCGCGACTGCACCACCACAGTAATGATACTTTTATAAAGTGTTTATATTTAGAATCTGGTAATAGTAATGGAAACCAATATATGAAAGTGAGTATGCACATTTTGATCTCACTTTTTTTCCGAAAAATATTGTTTTTTTCTGAAGAGAATTATTTCCTCTAATTACTTTTCTGGTAGGGTTTTGTCTATAAATAAAGAAGTCGTCTCATTATACAAACGATATGAGCAACAAAATAATATAACCTTTTCTTATATATATACCACGTCTCTATTATTTTGTGTTGTGTTATGTTATTGATTATCGTTAAAACTATAGATTATACTTGGTAGCATAGATTTCTTGATATTTTTATAAACTTGAATGTTGGGTTGATGTGATCGCGAAATGCAGTAGGTCAGCATCCACAAAATCTATTACCAGGAAGGCTGCGAAAAGCAAGCTGGTCAATTAATTAGGAGACAGAATCAGCTCGTGCTCGATCGCTAATTAAATTGCTGCATTATTTGATTGGAAGGCAGCAACATGTTCATGAGTGTTTATATCCTCCAAGTCGACATCACAATACCACCCTGCTTTGATAACCGCATGTTCATGAGTGGTTAGCTCGAAAATAGTTTATTAAAAAGAAAATTAGGAAAATACCAACATAAAGACCTATGAGGCTGATCAATGACAGGTACGAGGATATTTTTTGAACCACGTAATTTTTCAATGCTGGAAAGCAAATTGGCATGTTAGTAAAACTTTAATTAACTAGCCTTTAAAAAAATTCTCAATCAATTCATTGTGTATGACATTTCAAGCAAAGCTTGTTAATTTTATTCCGAAATCCATTTAGGTTTAGCTCTTAAAATAAAATATTTTGGTATTGGATGATACTAGTGTACCGATTCGAGGTTTAATAAAAAAACATAAATTTATTTTAAATATTGTTATTATTTAAAATATATATGATATATTAAACATAACATATTTGGATATATTAATATGGCTTGAATACAATATAATGCATATCTTAGTTTAATTACTATGTGACACATATTTTAAATAAAATTTAACATACAATTTTAACTGGTATGGACGATATTGACCTTGGTATAGAACCAGTATTAATTAGTAACAAAATGATAGTGACCATTTTGGTCGGTCCGAAATAAGCTTGCTTGTAGAGCCAATTAGTTGCTATATGCTAATCACGAAGGACGTACAATAAAACTAGAGGCAAACATATCATCCATATGACCATCATGAACACATTTCTCATTCAAATCTCCCGGAAAAATGTCATACGATTTTTTCTAGACGTTGATTAATAAGCCATGGAGCTTGTTTAAAAAAAGTAAGTTACACTTTTTACCAGACAAATCAACTCTGTTGAAAAAAAGTGCAATCTACCCGATGTAGAGTGTAATTCACTTTAAAAACAGAAAGGAAATGTTTAATTCGGTAGGATACCCTTTAATTTGTTTAAATCAACTTGAATCGTCAAACGTAATCCTAACTGCTTCCATCACTTTGCGTATTCAGAACACGAGAGAAACAAAGTCAGGCACGATCTCTTTTGTCCTTTGCCGTAACAGTATCCATGAAGAGCCAAATTGCTCATGCTTTTCTGACCAACTCCCCAGCTAACAAAGCTGGAGTAGTCAAAAAGGCATAATCTGATTGCTTCAAAACCCAGGTATAATACCAGAAATTTGGATGATGAAAGACATGACGCATGGCATTGACAACATAACAAAGTTTGAGAAATCGATCAGCTGTGATTGTGATTGTGATTGACCGTGTGTCTCGGACACTCGTATGTTAGGCAGTAATCCTGGTAGGCATGTATGTCGTCGAAACCGTACACAAGAAACAGCGGGTATAAGACTCGAGGTTAATAATGTTGAAAACTTTTATTTTTAGTTTAAAATAAAATTTAGATTACTCAACTAAGAGCTGATTTAGCGGGTCAGGTCTGCTAAACTAGGCTTAGATGCTTTCAATTCATTCACGGCTTTAGGTTCAGAATTTCTTATAGTTATGTTAGACCAGCTTTAAAAAATTCTTAATCCGGAGCTGTGACAAACGGAACCTAAAACCATGGTTCGCACAGTTTTCAGTCTAATTAACAAATGATAATTAACGGTAACTAATATGATTATTATTAAATAAGATTAATAATATTAGAAACAGAATCAGACCTAGTCGAGATACGGTTTTGTGATAAGTGGAATTCCGTGTCCTTGTCGTTGCGAACCTAACATTAGGCTGAAAAAGAATCGGGGTGAGGAATTTTTCATGTTTCTCGTGGGAATCGAACGGATTCCGCTAAACTCGATAAAATTCTCGATAATTTAACGTTTTAAAGAGGCTTTATTAGGAGCACGCAGGTTTGTGTTGTTTTCCACAAGCTAGTTGGATAATCCACCGCTACTCCGATTGAGGCCCAATTTGTTTCATATTATAACAATTCAATTCAGCTTATAGAAAAAGGCTGAATTGAAATAACTTATTGGATTATTATAATCTACACTCTAAATTATAATAAACTGATCTGTTTATTTTAGTTTATAAAAATAAGCTAGATTATTATAATAAACTGAAATATACATTATTCCGGCTGCTAAACTGTTAAACACAATTGTTCCACATAACAATTGAAGGCCCATATATTTCCAGCCCAAAGCCCAGCCGCCACCTAATGTTCCTCCACCCTTCACGGCCCACGGCCCACGGCCCATCGTACGTCCACGTCAGCTTCCTTCCTTGGGCCCACCACTAGGCCCCACATGCTCTTCTTCCTCCTCCGCGCCCCCCAATTTTTTCTACGATCGATCGGCCGGGGCGACGGCGGCGGTGTCTGCTCGATCCCGTTCGCAGGATCGATCGAGTTGTTCCTCCCTGTCCCCTCTGTTCGTGCACTAGCCAAACGCCACCTTGGGTAGTGCGCAGGTGTGGGGGCGCTAGGGATTTGAGCCGGATCGCGGCGAGCTCGGGTGGAGCGGGCTGAGGCGGCGGGGGGAGCGATTTCCGGGCGCTTTTTTGAGAAAGAGGTCGAGAGAAGGAGAGGAGAGGAGGAGGACCAAGGCGGACGAGATGGTGCTGGTGCTCGCGCTTGGGGATCTGCACGTCCCGCACCGGGCGGCCGACCTGCCCGCCAAGTTCAAGTCCATGCTCGTGCCGGGCAAGATCCAGCACATCATATGTACCGGCAACCTCTGCATCAAGGTTAGCTGCCTTTCCTGCGATTCACTGTCTCGATTCTGCAATAAACTGGCGCGCCCGCGCGCGCACCCAATCTGGTTGACTAGTTTGTAGCGTTCTGGCGTTCTGCTGCCGTGCTGCGAATCTGGTTTCTTCTTTGATTCCTTTTCGAGGTAGTGACCCTTCCGTTGGGATCAGACAACACCGATTTTGGTCTGTACGATCTCGAGATTAGCTTTGTTTGTATGATTTGGAGTAGTTTAGAGCAGGGGTGCGAGAATTATTAGCACAAGAGGGAGAAAACTATGAGATGATGCACATCACTACTCCATGATGAGCTTACATGCATCAAACATTAGGATGTACTTTCTAAAGAAGTAATGGGATCAAATGTAATTTCAAAAGAAGTGCAAGAAGAAAAATGGGGTGAAATGTGATGTTTATTTGTGTTAAAACCCCGTTAACGATTGATGAACACCATTGGTTTTGAACTTTTGATTGCAGCAAAGGGCCCAGGTTTTTTTAAGGATGAACTTAAATTCCATTTGGACTAGAGCTAAGTGTAATGACTAGTCACCACATGTAGTAGGAAAACGGCTGGAAAAATATTATGGGATATGTGAAGTGTTTGGTTGTCCTATCAGACACTTCTTAATAGTTGCACTAGAGTAGAGTCAGTGTTCCTTTACCCTTGAGATCAGGAATTTTAGTGTAATTATTAGTGGACTTATCTCCTGATGTTTTAAGTTTTACCTTTTTTGTGGCAACTTTGCAAGGATCACCCTCTTCCCCACCGTTGATGCTTCCTTAAAAGCAACAGCCTCTCAATTTTATTAATGGGCTCATGTATTTTTGACGTACAGCAGACAAATGGCTGCTCATTTCACGTCTTCATGACCGATCTCCATTCCTTGTTAGAAATTTTCAGGGGTAAACTCTCAATGTGTGTCTGTGCATTGCCATTGAACACAATTACACAAGGCAAACTGCATATGCTAATTTAATTTGAATGAACCCTCTAGTATACATTGTTTGCACTGAACTTTTCTCTAATGTTGTGAGGAGAATTCCCAAGATATCTTAGATTCTTAGGTATCACAAAGGGACATGATTAAAGGAACTGTATTTGCCTCTCAACATATCATGCCTACTCACAGAACTATGCCTGTGCTGATACAAGTTCGTTTGATCAATTCACACTTTCAGAAGCTCAAATATAAACAAAAGGTTTCTAGAAGGTACACAATCAATGTTTTGAAAAAGGATGTGTCGATGTTGAATATTGGTAATAATTTTATGGGGTACTAGTTGAGTGCCCGTGCGTTACAACGAGAAAAAATTTACAATATTAAAAGAACACCATGCAAATGATACAAATAACTTAAAACATGATAAAATAACATTCATCGTGATTCGGTTTCAAAAACAGTATACCGATTTTAAAAGTAATATAGATTTTACTAACAATAAGGGTCCATGTGTCAATGAGAAGCTAGTGGTAGTGGTAGATTCATCACCACTAGCTTCTTTTAAAGTAGTATAGATATAGATGCCTAAGATGTAGGAAGCGATGGTGACACGGGAGTTTTTATACAGATTTAGGCCCTTGGCTTGAGGTAATACCCTACGTCCTGTTGTGTGGATTGATGCTCTTGTATCTAGGGTTACAAAGCGGCGTAAGAGATTGCCTCTGCCTATGAACCCGTTAAGCTTGTCTATGGACTTGTAGACTTCTAAAAGCTTGTTCTTGTCCATGGACCACGACCTCCCTTTATATACTGGTAGGGAGCCGAATCCAAGGTATCTAACGTAACAAACCTAGTTAGATCCTACTCTATCTTTTCCAAGATATTTGGGATAGAGTTTATATTTGTTACGTCTTATCCCTTTCATCTTTTGAATTACAAGATAGAGTTATCTTCTATTTATAGAAGCTAGACCGTACTCGGCCCATCCCATACTGGGCTGGACTAGAAGCCCATGGGTGTTATACCTAGGTCCCGTATATTCCACAGGATGTTAGCAAGAATTAATATGTGCCTATTTGCTCACACTTACAATGCTTTCAGCTTGTTTTTGGATTCCAATATAGAAAAACAAAATGTAGTTTTAGTTTTAGAAGCCATTACATGGAGTGAAATTTTGGCCAGTCCAAAGAAACCAATATATTGTTATTTAAAAATAAGGAATACCAAAGGTACAAGATGTTAAGCTGTGTAAACCATAGGTCTTATAGATGTCAAGCACACCAAGCTCAAAAGTCAGTTCTGTTGACAGCAGTTTGAAATTTTTCGTACTAGAGGGCTGCATGATAAACTATGTTAATTGTTAAAGCAAGGGAAGAAGGTAGAACAAAGACAAGCTGATGTGTCCTACAGGATTAAGGATGCATGCCACAAATCGTGGGGGTTGTGATGAAATAACAGTCCAATTTCCAATGATAAAATAACAGCCCAAGATCCGATAAAAAATAACAACCCAATAACTATATACAGGTTTTCAGCTTCATTGCTTCATGAGTGGCTGTTGATCCTTGTGCCGTTTCCTCCATTGGACTGTTATTGTTTCCAGACTTGGTATTGCATTAACTTGTTATCAGATAATACTAAGGTGGTTGTTTTCCATGTATTGTTTTAGTGGCACAGACTTCCTTTGTGAAACTGTTTATCTTTTGGTCTGATAAAGTATGAACTGATAAATATTGTAATTTTCCTATAGGAAGTTCATGACTACCTGAAAAGCCTTTGTCCTGATCTCCATATCACCAGAGGTGAATATGATGAGGATGCTCGTTACCCAGAGACTAAGACACTTACCATTGGCCTGTTCAAGCTAGGGTTGTGCCATGGTCATCAGGTTTGCTTTTGACTCATAATATTTACTAGCCTTGTCAGTATTAGTTTCATGCCCATGAATCAGAGATATTGATCTTTAATATGCTACTTTTCTCACAAGTATTAAATTTGCTATTCGATATGCACAATCCATGCTTATGTGATTATATATTGTTTCACACGAGGCCATTCGATATGCACAATCCATGCCTATGTGATTATGTAGTGTTTCACATTAGGAATGGATATTAGGTTCTGCCTAAACTAGATTGGTGCTCTTTTGATTTCTATAAAGAAAAAATGTTATTATTTATATCAACCTTCTCATTTACATTTCTTCAAGGGTTAATTGGATCTTTGCAATTTTCCAAGTTCGGAGATCTGCCATTACTATACGCCCATTCAGTGTCATGCCATTACAGTTTCTGCATACTTCGAACCATACCATTTTGTACGCTTCTTTCGACGCCGGGCCCACCTGTAGTGTACCGTATTTGCGTATTTGCGGTTTTGCCCCCACAACATCGTCTTCCTCTGCTTGACTCCGCTTTCTTCTCCTGAGCGCCAGTCGTCCTCGCCTTCCATCGCCAGCCTGTGCCGCTGCGCTCCGCCGCCGGCTAGTGTCGCACAGCAACCCGGTGCCAGTCCTGCTGCCACCCCCGCTGACCTGGTGTCCCAGCTCTGCCCGGCACCCCAACACAATCGTTGCCATCGTCGTCGCTCCGCTAGCGCCGCCTTGGGACCACCACCGCCCACAGATCTAGGACCGTGGAGGAGGTGGGGCCAGGCTCAAGGGGCAGCTCAGCAGCTTCGTCTTCCTCCGTCCGGCAGAAAATCTCTGGGGGTTGGCGGTGGGAGCAGCGCCGCTGGCGCCGTGGCCTTCTTGGAGTGGTTAGCAGAAGAGGAAAAGGGAAATGAGGGCAGCAGCTCTGGATCTGGATGGCGGCGAACTCGATGTTGAGGTGAACGAGGCTGTGAACAATCTCGATGCCGTGGAGCGGCAATAGTCGATCTTGTTCTTGGTGGTCTTGCAGGTAGTGGTTGCCGAGCGGGTTGTCGCAGGGTCCTGTCTGTGACCCGATGACAAGCCAGGGTTCTGTGTGAGCCATCGGCTGCGCTGCCTGTCCTAGTCAGGAATCTTGGGACCGAGTGTGTAGCACTAGATGGCTTCGGCGTGGGCCGCCACCGCCTCAGTGGCATTGAGCGTGGTGGCGTTGTAGCCTTGTAGGCCACGGTGCCAGTGGCGCTGCTCCCGGCTCGTTGCCTCCCTTGGAGATATTTTCACTGTAGGCCGGAGGAAGACGAAGCTACGGATGGGGCAAAACCACCAATACGCAAATACATCGCAGTGGCACAGATCCAATTAACCCTTTCTTCAAATACCAATGGAGTTTGGAATAAACATTTAAATATTTGTAGTGGTTCGTAGCTTGGTACACTACATGTCTACATGATTTGTATCCTTGCACAGGGAGCGTTGTTTGTACTCTAGATCTCCACACGATTGCAGCGAAGATATAAAAGTGGCTTCTGAATAAAACAAAGCACTTTTAACACATTGCATTACATTAGCCTTGTGTGCTTACAGTAGGCTTTTTTCTGGAAATAATCTACTAATATCAATTTTAACTTGATTAGTGATCAAACGAACAATTCTGCCATACCTTTTATTGGAATTGCTATAGCTGCAGAAATCTACTTTCCATTGTAATGTGGCTGTAAAAACATGGCTAGCTTTTTCTCTCTGCTAAGTTCCATTTTCTGGTAGTTGACTGTTTCGTCGTGGGAATTTTTTGTTAGCTTATGGAAATGTGGGCCATTTATGGGGAATGAAACACATATGACATCTTTTTTATGTGAGTACAATAGTGCATTTATGGAAGATACATGGTTGATAACTTGAGATGTTGCGATGTGGCAGCAGTCAATGTATGCCCAAATGGTCCAGAGCGGCAGAGCTCATGCAAACAAAGATGTTTTTTAGTTCAATGCATGTTTTGTGGTTTTCCTGCGACGCAGTGGATGAGTGTGTGTGTTTGTTCGCTTCCCCCTTGTTGCAGCATTGCATCAAGCTACAGGCTTGATGCCTTGATGTATGGTCACAGTCTCCATAAAGTGATGTGATAATTCCTTCTTGGGGACATGAAGCATGTTCACCAGGAAAGAAACAAGCCATGTGCTGTTTCTTGAACGTTGACTTGTGCAGAACCATGCACGATGTCGGTTTATTGCATCCATTGCTGCGTTCACCATGTTCTGCACTATATCTTGCACACCACTAACAATTTGAGTAAGCCATATCTTGTGTTATGTACGGCAAGCTGTAACTATCTTTCATTGTTGACATGTTTAAGGGAGGAGAGCATTGTAAGCGCATTTGTTTGTTAACAATGTCGCTCTTGAATTCTTGTAGCTGTAGCAAATATCATATTAGGTTAATAATCTGCCATTGGTTTTTGTCAGCACATATCAACTGTAGTTAGCTCCAGTTCAAAATTGATATTCTTCTGCAGTGTGCCCTAACCTTTTCTTGACTATGTTGTGTGTGTCAACCACCAGGTTGTTCCATGGGGCGATCTTGACTCCCTGGCGATGCTCCAGCGGCAGCTGGACGTGGACATCCTCGTCACCGGGCACACCCACCAGTTCAAGGCCTACAAGCACGAGGGGGGCGTTGTCATCAACCCTGGCTCCGCCACGGGCGCCTACAGCAGCATCACCTACGACGTCAACCCGAGCTTCGTTCTCATGGACATCGACGGCCTCCGCGTGGTCGTCTACGTCTACGAGCTGATCGACGGAGAGGTGAAGGTCGACAAGATCGACTTCAAGAAGACGGCGACGATGCACGCATGACCGAAAACTCAGCAAAACCTGCCCTGCCCTCTCCCCTTGTGTTTAGTTTCCCCTCTTGCTTGATCCAGAGCTCCTTCCATTTTCTGAAGCTTCCTTCTTTTCATGTGCAAAAACTCGAGCTGTGTATTCAGATTAGTTGATCGAGATCGCCAGAGTGGTTATGCTAAGTTCCCACTGCATATTATCTGTGTTTGACAGACAAGAATAAACAACAGGTAAAGTAATCTCAGTGCTTGAGCATAAGTAGGAAGACAGAAGAATGGCAGGCTAGCTATAAATGTGAAGTGTCATTGGATGGTACGGTGTTGTGCCTGGCGTGCGGCGACATGCCCTGCCCTACCCGGCCCGGCGACCTGCGCTGCATGCATGGATGGGGCACACGCGTGGCGCGGCACTGCCACATGCCGCTGCCGGCTGCACGTACGTCAGCTGCACTGCTCGACCGCGTGCGGCGAAGCAGCGCAGCATGCCATGGTACGGCGCAGCAGCACGCTACGGCAGGCTCGCCCGTGGGCGTCACTCACGTACGGCATGGACGTGCTCAGATAGCAGCATGCAAGTATGCCACCGTTTGGAGTTGTGGCATGTTGCTATCTGAGCACGTGCGGTGTAGTTGTGGAGTTGTATGTGTATAACTTCACCATCCAGGTTTAAATCCTCCTGTCCACAACTATATATCTGTAACTGAGTCTATTAAGAGTGTTTGCCTTAGAGACATGTGAGATGAGATGGTCTTTAAGAGAATATTTTTCTCAGATGCTGGACGATTTTATCCTAAAAAACGAGAAGACAGGCTCGTGTCCCACTCGGACAGCGATGGTTGGACGAGCACGTGATGGTACTAAAGGAAGTGAGACACTCGCGGTGGAGGGTGAAGGCTGTGTGGTGGCCAGTAACAAAAAAAAAGGGATGATCACATCAAAAAAAGGACGATCTCATTCCATCCAACCGTATCCCTAATATAGATACAATCATAATGTTAGTGTTTTAACATGTGGATCGTATATTAGAGATAACTTATGAGGTTTACTTATATAGATGTGGAGGATAGCTGACCAGAACAAAAGAGGCGTGCCTAGTGCAACTCAACTGTAAAAGATAAATCTATCGTAGCTAGTGCAACTCGTGCAAAATAGATGTGGCTAACTAAAAGCAAAAGTGCAGTCGAGTCAGCGCGCGAGATCGATCCATCATCCATGCATATATCGATCATTACCAGCTGTGTTAGTTGCAGTTGCACACTTGCACTTTGTAGTTGCGTTAGGCGGGGAGGATTAATTAATATGGGATTTACGTACGTGGGGTCATTAGGGGGGAGATAATCTTAATTAAGCAAGGACACGAGCCGCGCGATAATGGCAGGGGTCGCGACCACAGCTGAGTTTTTGGCCGTCCCTGTCGCCGCCGGCCGGCCGCTCCGTCGCTGTCCATATCCGCCTCTCCGGCCGTGGGATCTCCTGTGGCCAAGGATCTTTCAGCCCCATCCTGTGGTTTCTCGTCAACTCGCGTGTTTTTTTTAAAAACAATTCTTTACTTTCTAAAACAAGTAACTTAATTAGAAGCAAAACCTACCAAAAATTAGTTTATGAATCTTTAAAGAACGAGGTAATTAAGAATGTTTCCTTGCATGCCTAGCAGCCTCGTGTTGCTATGAAAAGAGGATCTCCAGCAGAATGTAATTTTTTAAAACCAAGATGCATGCATGTCTTAATCGACTTTATAATCTTGAACAGGGATCTTGTTATAAAACAGTATAAAGTTAGGTTCATTGGTATTTCTGGGTAATATATACAAAGATATACTACACTATGTACCATGTCATCCTATCAATAACATTATTGGCTTATAGTTGTTTGAGACAGAATATGGAAGATATGATAATTATATAAAAGTACAAACGAATTAATTAAATGCTAAAAAATGATAAACATGTTGACTGTGGAGGTATGGTTGTTGACTATAACATGAATATAGATTTGCACGTATTGAAACGCTGGAAATTGGAAATTGGACCTTGAAAGAACTTTATGTTAACTTGTTGGAAGCTGGAACTTGACCGTTGAATTGTTTTGTCCGAAGCCTCGCAATGCAAGCTTGCTCATGACAGTACACGAGCCAAGCCGCTGTCAAGCTCGTTTGCGCAGCCGAGCCTTTGCACTCACGAGCTTTCCTGATGAGCCGAGCCTGTATGCCCTATCAAGATGTTTGGTTCGGCTTTTTTCAGGCCTACCTGGATGCCGGAAGGGTGGCTTCTTGAAAAAGTAGGTAAAACATTTCTTCCATGTAGGCCACATGAATTACATTATTGTTGTTCTTGTATGACACATGAATTATAATGTTGGCTATAAAACTCCCACAAAAATAATCCTGTAGAAATTCTAGGTTACAAATGAGTCTTGTCGTTTTTAAAACCAGTCGTCAACTGGTTACCGTTGGTAGCTAAACAGTCATTTATAGACCGATTACTGGTATAGTTTAAAAAAACCGAACCGTCGGTTGGTAGGATATATAGAAAAAAAGGTAATAACTGATTCGATTAAGGTGGGTTTGTAAATCTGATATTGACTTAATATGTGGTTGCTTAAAGCAGACTCAATCACTCAACAACCTAGCAGTTTAGCACAGTAGCAGACTGATCAATTGGTGCAGGGTCAGGAACTTGCTAAGCAGAGTCAACAACCTAGCAGTATGCAAAACAAGTTGACAAATTGGCCGTGATCAGCGCGTAACGAAGCGATCGACGATCACAACTCACACACGAGCTAATTTAGTAGGTAGACGATCGGTCGATATTCGATGGTCCGTCCCATCGTCATGAATCAAATAACTAATGGCATGGCACGTCATGTCTAATTAGAGCATAAACAACAAGGTAATATCGACGCTAGGGAGAAAATATCACGTATGATTATTAAGAAGAGAGAAAAATATCATATTGATGAACATATGGTCCATTTTCTAACACCATTTTTAATAACGCGAAAAATACGAATATAAAAGCTTTTCACCATTTAAATCATATGTCTCGACTTATAAGTCACATCAGATCTTAATAGAGCCAACAATGTACTCCCCCTCCTATAATATAGCAATTTAGTACTGAATTTGGTATTTCATAGTATTAGAGATAGCAACGGGTCTAAAACCCACGGGTTTTATGAAAATCCGTCCGCGAAGTAAACCCACGAAACCTATGTAAACCCAAACCCGTGAAACCCGTGGGTTTAAAACTAAACCCAAACCCAAACCTGTCGGGTACCCGAAACCTGACGGGTAACCCACGGGTTCAGATCTAGCCAATCCAGCAACAAAGAAATCAGATTTAGCCCCTAGGGCGGCGACGGCGCTGGTGCGTCTAGCCTGGCGCGGGTGCGGCGACAGCAGCGTGCAGCTGCCCTGCCCAGCTGCCCCTAGCGTGGGTGCGGCGACTGCCCTAGTGTGGTTGTCCTGGTGCGGTGTGCGGTTGGCGCCGTGGCACCATGCCTGGCTGTCCCAACCGTCGAAAAGCAAGAGCCGGGGACAGGGGCTAGAGATTGGAGCGGGGATTTTAGGGTTAGAGATTGGAGTGGGCTGGGCTAAGCTGAAGGGAGTATTGATTAATGAGTTGGGCCGTCTGTCTAAATAGAAGTAAACGGGTAAATCCACATGTTTAAATCTAAATCTGTGCTCGACTCACAAATAAACGGGTACCCGAACCTAGAGCTGGGACTTGGGCCAAGCTTTTTTAGGCCGGCCCGTGGCACGGCAATCTGGCACGGCTCGTGGCACGGCCCAGCCCGGGCCCGTACATGGGCCGTGCCGGCCCGGCCCATCTATGGGCCATGCCTGTGCCCGGTTGGTC
>KE373013.1:196121-211773 GCA_000418225.1 Zizania latifolia | reverse complement strand
AACCTATCGGTATGTCATGTGGACTTATGTAATTTTGTTGAAGTATATGGACTATTGCTCTATTAATAAGTCATGTGAACTATTATTCTATATATATTTGTTGTGAATTATAAACCTATGATTGGTATTTGTTTTATAAAATTGATAGTTTCATTAAATAATTCCATAATAGGATGATGTTACATAATTTTGTCACGGTGTGAAACGGATTGTATAATTTTATTTAACCAAATTTGAAAAGTAGTTGTATTACTATGTTAATTTGATAAGCAGGGTTTAAGGAGTTGTTATGTTCTAAGAAATAAGAAATATTTGTAACTATATTTATTCTAATTTTATGTATTCGGTAGTATTCTTTTTCATACGGTTTCCGATGGATCACATCTAAATCAGAACACGATCGCAATTGACTTAGGCCATTCAGCAACGACGTGGTAATTGGGTTTTTATATGACCGGAACCGATGGACAAGCTAGTTGTGAACGGTGCACGGCAACGAATCCATATCCGTGCATCCAACGGCTATTGTTTCTCTCCGTTGCTACGGGGAACTGGACACGGGAGTAGGGCTACGCTGTTGCTGCTTTCCGAGAGCATCCAACGGCTACTTCCAACGGCACGGGTTCACTGATATTGTTTGGAGAAAGATCAAATTTACCTTTTTATATAAGCTAAAACGAGTAAATAAAATTAAAATCAATTAAAATGATCAAGGTGACACGTAATCAAACTCGGTAAAATTTAGGATGATTAATAATAGAGGATAAATTTTATAAATTTTATGATGACAAATAGTCAAGGGTATCAAATCATAAATTCTCCCATGTTTCTAGACATGTCACAATCTCTAATCCAAATATTTATGCATTACCTTTTCTATATAAGTATATATCTATAAATATTATTAAATAATATATAGCTATGTGAAAATATTTTTGTAATAAATTTAATAATACTGTTTCACATATAAAATCATGATTTCTTAATCCATTAATGATGTAATACATATTTAAAAGTTTGATTACATGTATTTTAGTACGTCATTTATTTAATAACTGACAGAGTATATAATAATTCCGCCAACAAACAACCGGCTAAAGTCAAAAAAAGAATGATGCAACATCACTTTAATTAATTAGTAGTGGAGAAGCTGTCATGACTCATGAACTGATTCTAAGCATGACCTACCTACATAAATTAACACTTTGGTGAGTAGGTTTAAGAGGCAACCTTTGCACTAATCTCTGAATTATCACGGATAAAGGAAGTAGTAGCATAAAACACAACAATGCATGCATGCGAAGCTGTAAATCTCTGAAGAAAGGTTTATGCATTGCAGCATTGATTTTTCTTTTGTTTTATTACATCCGATCATTCACTCCAAAGTGACTAATCACCTTGTTTAGTCCATTGAACCTCCAATCTGGTATAAAAAAAACTGGACTGGCCGAGAATAATCACCCCCAAATCAATTGAGAAAGACCATGAACTCTATTTCTTTATAAATAGACTAGCCTTAATGTATCAGATTTAACCTATACTTTAAGGCCCATGCCCTATAGGCCTGCTTTTAACACATATTTTTAAGGGGCCGGCAAGTAATCTTGGATAGTTTATTGCATATTTGAATGGACAATTTATTGTATATTTGAATAATTTATTACCTCCAAGCTGGAGTAGCTGGGAGCTACTAATATTTTCATATATACTATATGGTCATATGGATCGTTGCAAAACAGTTCAGACTCCGCTGGCCGCTGGGTACTGCGGTGAATCACGACAATTTTGGACATTTTACTGTTCGTCAACCGATATTCTCTTAATCTATATTGTAAACAGTAGTAGAATTGCGATATGAAATTATAAAATAACATGCAAAGATAAAGATGTAACAATTGTATAACATATTTTGGTGTGACTCGGGAAACAAACTACTACAATCGTTATAATTGTAGGTTTTAATTTTCACAACTGATTAAAAGATAAGCACAGCGTCGTAGCTAGACAGAATAACCACAAAACGAGCCATCCCTGCTTGTTTGTGTTACTTCAGAAAAAGTTACCGTGCACTTCAAATTTTAGAACCTAATTTGAATATTATATTAGTTTTTTATTTTTCACTACGTCAGAATCGTCTATCCAGGTCATATGTGACAGGTAATTGCGAGCATATGAGAGTACACAACAATGCATCCCTTATAACCAATACACAAATATTAATTTCATCTGTATAACCAAGCTGTCTTTTGTAACCCTCACCTTGGATATCACAGCTCTGAAACTGGATGAAGAACTTAAGCTGGTCATCATATCAAATTCACATGACAATATCAGCTTTGTCGAATCATGAAAATCATCAATTCCATGAAAAGAACTCAGCCGTGGCAGCCCAACATCTTGTTCTCTCCAAATAGTGATCGGCACAGTGCGAAAAATACTTATTAGAGATCTCTCAGCGTGCCGATTGCAATTTGTGCAAGGTAAATATACATGCAAAAAATCTGGCAAAAGAAGAACATTTATTATTTTTTCTGGTCAATTTTCAGGTGATGTTTCAATTGTAAAAGAATAACTCAGATAGGCCTCCAAGAAATCAAGACGTTGTCAATGTTGGTCCAGCCCAGTTGCTACAATCATCTTGTACGTGTTTAATCTGGGCATGAAAAGTTCGGATGTTTGGACACCTCTCTGAAGCAGTGAAGCTCAGCATGGCCCATAATCCATTTGCGGCTGCTGGCAAACTCAACGTTCAGTTTGATATATTACTTCAGTTAATATCAACTTTAGAAAAACTGTAAATATTATAGCAGATGGACAGTTTTGTTTTGCTGTTTTAGAGTGATAGTTTATCTGGATCAATTATATGTTGCTTATTTTGTTCGGTTACATTACGTATAACATATCCAGATCGGTTACGAGTCGTGGAAGTCATGCAGGTGATTTGTTCACACGTACTAAACTACCTTTAAATATCGATCCGTCGTGTCATCCATACGGTACATGTTGCGCCAACTAACAAGAGTTAATTCTTTTCTTTTAAGTGCTAGATCTATTTATGTGTAGTTTTCTAGTATACATGTATAGATCATATCCAATTGAGATTATGCTAATTATTTGGTTGTTTAATATTATCGTTTATCTATGGAATAGATTAAATATATATACATGTGGTTGTATTTTCAAGAGGCCTAGTTTCTTTCTTCTTTTATAGCTGAGGGTCTAGCTACAACAGTGCAAAATCTTATTATCAAAATGAGAAAAACTTATGATAGTAACTTGAATGCACAGAGCCGCACACTTGAGCTCGAGCAGCGTCGCTTGCAGTATGGAAATATGGAATGGACTTCAATCAGCTCATGTTCTTGACAGACTGACGACTGCTCGTGCCGAACAGAAGCAATACTGCACTGGATGCAGATGTTACATCACGCACGGAGACCGACTTAATTAATTCCTGCACCGTGCTGCCGAGCTTTTCGATCTGTACGCATGTTCCACATGAAATGAGCTAGTAGCTGGAGTAGTATAATACACTAAGATACTGATAGTAATCTGCTACTGATCAAGACTGTACAAGTCGTTCATGTATTATACACTTGCTTGTGCATGTGCGCTCTTTTGTGAAGATGAAAGCTTTGGCCTTTGGGTGATCAATACATGGCCTTTTGCAATGCAAAGTGCCACTCTGGAAACGAGAGACCCAGATCCATCGGCATCCAGAGGCGAAAGCGAGAAAGCGAGGAGACGACGAGGTGATGAGGCCGGCCGGCCGGCCGGCCAGCTGCAGGCAGGCAGCGACGTTCTCTCACGCACACTGTCAAAGACACAGGAGTGCAGAGTGCAGACGCATGCAACGTCTCGTCGTGGCGCCCCATCACCGTCAGCAGCCAGCAGCAGGGAGTGCCTGCCACCGCATTGAATCTCGCCCCCGGCCCATGCCGCGGGCCGCGGCGAGGTGGCCGAGGAAGTCGCCCTCGTCTTCCTCCTCCGGCGCCTCGTTTTTCCAAACAGATGGCAGCGGCCGAGCGGCGTGCATGCGCCAGCGAGCGCGGCATTGACGGAGACATATGTGGCTGTCGCTGGGAGGGAGAAGTCGTCGTTACCAGCAGGCCAGGGGGAGCAGCGCAGGGAGCGGTGCAGACGAGGTTTGCAAAACCGGTTAATGGCGATGGCCACATGCCCAATACTCAGCCATCGTTGAAACTGTTCTGCTTATCGTCAAAACTGATTTAGTTTAATGGATAATGAATCGATTTTTATAAACTGTTTTACGGTGACGGTGAGATGATCGAAAACTAATCGAATTAGGCTCTATTTGTTTTAGCTTCAAATTATTATAATCTAACTTAGGTAAAAGTTCTTATAATAATCTAGCGAAAAATAAGTTGTGAGTTGTTATGTTTAGATGGTAAAAAATTACAATACATAATTAAGTGTTTGGATATGAGAGTCTTAAATTTGAGTATAAAATAACATGAGGTAATTTTCTACCAAAACATAATGGGTATTTTAGTCATTCTAAAGTAATAACCTGAAAAAAAACTAGTTTTCACTATCTCATTTTATTATTACTCAGTATAATTTGTATTATAGTTATAATAAACTGACTATATAAATTGATTGTTTGTTTATATTTTTAATCAATAAGCTAAATTATTATAACTTAGTTACCTTTGTTTCGTAAACATGCGGAGATGAAGCACTCTGGAGGTTGTGCGCCTGCCTATTGCCCTACTCCTTAGTCTGCTGGGTATGTTTGCAGCCAGATCCTTGGAAATAGGGCTGGTTTGGTTTACTGCCCAATTAAAATTAGGTAGTGTCCGTTTAAATAAAAAAATTATTAGCGCTAAACTTTGGCAAGGTTTGGTACAATCAAATTCAACTTTGGTAAGGTGAGTTAGGAGGGAAGAATTTGGTTTAGTTCCAACAGGAGAAAAGTATACGGGTAAACCCAAAATTTAGGTACAGAAAAAAAAATTAAGTGCGTTTGGTTTGCCACCCTACCCAAATTTGCGGTAAACCAAACTAGCCTGCAATTTTAAATTTGATCTGGAGGGTTTTTCTATGCTATAATAGTAGTTCTTGATTCCGTAATGGCAAGTGTTAGCCGCTATATTGGACATGATCATTGTTGACTGCCACCAAGATTGACCATAAGCAATTAAACATACGTGCCTCGCTACCACATAAAATCCTATTAATCCTATTAGTGACAGGCCGTAACGGACATGTCTTCCATCACTCTTACCACGTCAGTAAAGTTAAGTCATTAGTGACCCTTTAGTGACGAATGACAATATCTACTCATCACTAAAGGGGCTCATGCCGATACACCTGACATGATCCTTTAGTGATAAGTCATAATGTAACTTGTCACTAATGGGTATACCCCTATTTAGTGATGGGTCACATTACGACCCATCACTAATAATGCAGTATTACTGGAGCGTGTAAAATAGTTCTTCACTAAAAATGTATTATTGACACGCAAAATTGATTCGTCAGTAAAACTTAGTCATTAAAGACTATTTTTATGGTAGTGCCTTTAGCTGATCTCAGCATTGCATACCTCAAATTGTCACAACATAGCCCTACCAAAACAAACGGTAAAGGATTATACCATGGGTTTCATAGAGCCAGCATCCACATCATTTCTTTTTCAGCTCATACACATCTATTTTCCCTGCTCCAGGTATTTCAGCAACAAAATAGATAATTTATATGCTAACTTTGTGAAAACCACCGTTAAAACCATAGTTTAAAAAATCAGACCGAACCGACAGTTGGACTAGAAAAAACCAGAATCGGACACTGAGCTGTCGGTTTCACCAAAAAACCATGCATGCAATTGAACTAGTAAAAATCGGACAAACCGATTAGTTTTTTTGAACAGGTGAACCAATACCAGTTTTAAATAACCAGCCCGTTCAATGTTAACCTACAAAATATCTCTTATTTTGTATTTTTTATGCTATGAACTTGAGAGTATGATAGTAAATATATATGTGGACTTAACATTAAATATATTTATACTTTATACATATTTAATAATTTAGGTACTATTATTATTTTAGGGTTTATGAGTTATAATATTACAGTTATAATACCACTCTAAACTATAATATAATTATATAATTATCATCTTAGATGTACAATTATATTTTTTAACATCTAATTATACATATTTTATAATTTTTTATAATTTCTATATTAAAATAATACAAACAATATAATATTAATAAAAAACCGATGGTCGGACAGTGAACCAATGAACTGACGGTATGATTGATTCGATTGTTGGTCCAATTTTTTTTACAAAAATCGGTTTGGATTGCTCTTAATTTTTTAGTGTGGCCTGATTTAAGGGGTAAAATAGACTTTATTCTAAACTTCATTAGCTTAGATTCAGGTATACTCCATCTAGTTTCCTAAGTGTCGGTGAATCTGCTCAGGTATCCGAGGTGATAAATAGACGGTTAGGGAAGCGTATCACTCTCAGATCCGATGATCGACTCTAAGAAACAAGAGCCAAGATTTATACTGGTTCAACCTCCCGAGAGATAATAGCCATACGTCTAGTATTTCGATGTACTATATAGTATCTAAGCTTACAAAGCAATGTGCTTAAGCTATGAGAGCCTAAAACGTCAAAAGTAAGATGTCCATGATGCCTCACCCTTTTTATATAGTCAAAAGATAAACCCAACAACCCAAGACTCTACACCGAGTCGGTTTCCCTTATATTGAGATTACATACCGAATTCAGATGCTAATTTTCTAATTACAATAATTCTGATATAAACATATCTTTTTATACTGGATTTAGAGTTCACTTTCCATATAAGGACATAATATTTCTTATCGGGATTGAACCCTCTTCATAAGTCATACTGAACTTCAATACTTGGTTTGGCCTGCTCTCGGTCCCCGACACTAAGTTTGTTTGAGTTGTACATCAGAATTAAGAAACCAATTTAATTGAATTAGTTGCTCCTAATTTATTTTATTTTTAAAAAGTTGGTTATTTATTCGTGAGAGGGGATCTCATTTATGTAACAAGGATAAACATGAAAAAAGAGAGATGAGTATAGGTTATAAAACAACTTATATTAAAGTTTGTTTAAAAATGAAACAGAAATCTGAGGAATCTGAGCGAATATTTCATTACCGTCACCTGTCCTGACAGCTGCATTTTGACGTTGCGTTTGCAAGCATGGAGTACAAAATGCACGCCGCAGAAACCAACGACTCGTGTACTCCAGTAAACAACAAACGCTCCTGTCCTGTCCTGCTACAACTCTCGAAAAGCAACAACTACTGGTAGCACTTGTAAACTATAGTAACAACACGATTATCTCTTGCTCTTTCTATTTGGCACCATTACCTCTGATCAGTTTACTGGTGCAGAGCTTACTCCAACTTACAGCAGCATGAATTAATAAAGACCAGGGCAGGTGAATCTGGTTTTCTTCTTTAAAATATACTTGTACCAGTAAATATGCTTCTACCAGTAGTGCGATTATATCTTCTCTATACTAAAATATAATCACATTCTGTCTGTCTTAAAATATAAATATTTTTTAGATATATTTTTATAGTTTTCTACAGGGATTAAACAGAGTTCAAAGCTGAAATTTGTTAGGACAACGAAGTAGGTGAAAAAAAATTAAATAAGATGTTTGTGATTGGTTAAGATAAGATAGTAGTTAGAGAAGTACATATATTTTAGGAAAAAATTTAACGCTAGAAATATATATTTTACGACAGGTAAAGTGCAAGGTTTTGTTCTTCTAAGGTGCAAAGAGACAAAGCATGGAACATGTTCAAGCTGTGGGATATCATTTGACATCATGAGTCTACTACTATTGTAAATGATCAGTCTACACTCGGCAGACAACTAGACAAGAAATGCACAAAACTCTACCATTCCAGGTGCAGCCTTGGAGGATACTTACACAGCAAGTGCCCTGGACCCTGGTAGCCAGACCACACACCTTGCTTACCTCGTAGTAACACACCGGGAGAAGCTGTCCATTCAACATCGATAAGCTCATCAGAGCTTGCCCCATGCTTCATGCTTGCAACAACGCAACCAGCTGGTACCACTTCCCTGCGCTCACCTGCTGGCAAGGAGTATTTATCAGCAAAAGAGAAGGTCTCTCCCCTGACAACTGGACATCTGAAGCAACTCCAAGTCCTTCCTTGCAGAGCACAGGTGCGGCTTTCACAGGATTTAAGCAAACATTTGGGAGCAGTGACAACAGGCAAGAAACTAGGCAGATGCTGCTTTTGATGATGGTACTTTTAATCAAGTACAGAGTGTTGAGGCAGGGATTGAGGGGAACAATGTGAAATAATGTGACGTTTCCATCCAAAACCAAAGAGAAGGCAGCTCAATTGTACATCATGTACTCTAAGTCTGAGTCTCTGGTGCAGCATGCATGGTCCTTTACCTGTCTTTGCACAATCACATGCTATGTATGACACACATGCTGCATCAGAAGCAGACAAAGATTCTGGCACTACATGCACAGCTGCACAATGCTGTAGTAATTGAGCATGGTACAGTTTAGCGGTTAGGAAATAGAAGAACATCATGGAGTACAATAAACATAAGCTGCAAATAGTATCAAAGGAACTTTGGCAAGGAGAAAATGAGTAAAGAAAACCAAAGCTGACCATATGTTTGCATACTATTCCGACAAACCAGCACTAAGATATTTACATGCTTCTTTCAGTCAACTGTCTGCCAAAAAAGCTTGGAATCTAGATTGTGAAAACGATAACAAGAGTATTGGACAGATTGATTTGTTGCATTGGAAGAAAAAATAGCAGCTCTGCTCTTCATAAATGGCTCTACGGCAGGCAGAGCAAGGACTCTACTTCAAGTACTAGCCAACAACAAAGGACTAGCTCCAGAACAAGAGCTCAGATGTATGCATGCATGGGTGTCGTAATAAAACAAAACATAATTCAGTAGCAGAAGGGATCTGAAAGGCTGAAACACTAAAGACTATAAATCAAGAAAGTGACAATCATTTAGGACAAATATGAAGTGACCTTGTTTTCAGGCAACAAAAGAAAAGAAAAAACACACAGTTCAGTAAAGATTGTTCTTGTGTATGGCATCATATACCTCCCTCTATTATCCAACCATCAAAACCAACAAAATGAAATGGGAAGTTAAGACACCATTTCAATTAGAAGATATACTCAGCAATAAATAGAATAGATCTAAAAAACCTGAACACATTCAGTGCTCAAATGGCTTCCAGTGACATCATCCAATCACTTGGCAACTCCAGTCCAAACAAGGCAAACAATGCATGAATTCCAGTGGAAGTGAAACTGAAACAAAATAAAACTAGGAAGCAATGTCCAGCCTAGGCACAAAAGAGAAACCAGTAAACAGCTGTAGAGGAAACCTCTTCATCACAGGGCTCTTCACTGACCATTTCCACAGCTTCTGGCTTACTTCAAATGTGAGAAGGGACGGTGACCCATAACTCTGAATGTAGATAAGGTCATCTGCCCCACAGCTCGCAAAAACATCATCGAACTCACCAAATCCTTGAAAAAACTTGTGAGGCATTCGAGCAACCTCGTGCCACTCCTTGTTCCGGAGCTCCCAGATGCCAATTCCCTTGATGATACCAGGCCTATCTTGCTTGCCAATGCCCCCAACCAAAACAAGCCTCTCAGTGAGATTCATCAAACGGCCACATGTGAGAGGGCATGGCACTGGTATAGCCATGCTCATCAAAGAAGTGTGAGTAGGTCTGGTAGAGAGATCATACATGATAAGACAATGGCGACGCTCGTTGTTATTCACCAGAACTCCTGTTGAGTACACCAAATAGTAGAGGACTCCATCACAGATGACACACTCATCACCTCCTCGCCATCCAATCAATAATTCAGTGAAGGGAGACACCCACTTATCAATATCTGACTCGTACAAATGGACGGTAAACTCCCACTGATAATACTCTGATGGCACTTGGTTGCACCTTGCAACAGCCACTGTGTATTGATGAGAGGTCCTGCTCACAGAAATGGCAAGAGAACTGTAATCAGCCGACTTGCCACCGGGAGCATCAATTAGCCTCCTCCAGTCCTTTGTAATGGGGTTGCACACGATGATGCGGCTCCTGTTCTCACTGTCCATCAGGCACACCAACCCAGACGATGAGGAAATCGACCAGTTGGTCTTCTCAATGCAAGGGAAGTCGAATCCATACCACTTACGTAGGCTCGGATCATAGGTGAACCCCGAGACTGCTTCCTCGCTGCAGGTAAACATGAAGTACCATGGCTTCTGAGGCAACATGCTGTTCCATGTCTGCCTCCGGGCATGCACAATCTCGTGCCATCTCTTGCAAACAGACCCAGACCTTATGACACTTGCAACAGGCAGGAAAGAAAGGACCTTTTCTAAAATATCATCAGGGAGAACAGCGTCCAATGACACAGCCAAGTCTCCACTGCGATCATCATCCATGTCTCTAGAGTTAGGTCCATAATCTATGACCTGAGCACCAATGAAAGAAGATGGATACAACTCCCACTCCTCTGACCCCATTGCCAGCATCCAATGAACAGCACAGTAACTAGCACGAGATCCTGCAAGTGATAAACGTGCCATGAGATTAGGGTTGATGCTACAGCGCAACGGAAACATCTAATGTATAATTACTCAGCATTCAACATTCACCACAATATCAGTTTTCAGAGAAGCGAAGGCATGGTATACATAGCAAGGTTAGCCTCCATCAGCACAACAAAACGGAAGGGGAATGCCAGTCAGACCAAAGGATAAATTAGTGGCTTTTATAATCGCAAAGGAATTCCAACCACAGCAACTCCACTACGCAGGAAACGAATCCACGATAAACGGAATGGACTGGAGTGCCCCCTCCCTCCCAGGACGAAAGATTTGGGTTAGGTTGCTCACAACAACAAAAAAGAAGCAGAAGAAAAACTCTCGATCCAAGCTAGCTCGGTTTCTCGCCAAGAAAACAGGTCAATACAGTCAGGATCGATACTCCATTACTCCCCCCTTGGCACCAGTCGTGTCTCCGTCTCGCTAAGCCAATCGCCACCGCCGTCGCGAGGGGAGGAGGACAGGAGAGGAATGCGGGCGGACAGCCAAATAAAAGAACATTTTTTGGGGACAAGAAGATTCTTGAGATGATCGGCTGATTTCTTAGTGGGTTTCTAATCGCAAAACAAACAAATAAAATCACAAGACAACTTGAGTGTGATAAAACCAAACTTAGAACACAAGCTTCTTGAAAGCGACATGGAAACCGAATAAAATGCATTTCTTTATAGACAAACTGCAGCTACTAGTAAAGCGCATTAAAAAAAGAAACCCGGAAGAAATGGATGTGTTAATCGGAGGAAAAGAAATCAATGGAGTCTAAGTCCGGATGGATCTCCAATCTACGCCGGCTCATCAAGTGGCACGGAAGAGGAGGAGAGATGGATCGCGAGAAAAGAATGGACACCTCCAATTCGATTGCAGCGGAGATGGAGGCCGGTGGTGGAAGGTGGACGGCCGCAGCGTCGCCCTTCCAAACCCGCTTGCCGGCCGTGCGCGCGAGGAGGCCGCCGCACAAGGGAGGAGGCTAGGGCGGGGCTCCGAGCCTGCTCGCCGGCCTCGAGCGCGCGCGCGAGGAGGCTAGGCGAGCGAGAAGGCCGGCCGTGCCTCCGAGCTCCGGCTCTGCGGATCAGAAATAGAGAGAGAGAGAGAGAGGGAGGGAGCGAGGTGAGAGAGAGAGGTGAGGGGAGGAGAGAAGGTAGGTACGCGCAGAGGGGCATTTTGGTCACTCCACATTTTTCCAGCTTCTTTTTACTCGGAACTAAAATTCCTGGCACCGTCCATATAAAGAAATATTCTAACCTACAGCTCAATTAGTTGATATATTTAATTATTTAAAATTTTGGAATCTAAATAAGATCTAGAAACCAGACTAAGGTTAAGTCATAATTGTCTAGGTTTGGCTTCGCCCCGATTAAAATATTATTTTTGTTTGGGTATAAGGTGTTCTTGTGTCATTATAATGACAACCTTTTCGGTGGTAAATATACATTTTAGTTTTTTCTGCGTCGTTTTTTACATTTTAGTTTTTATGTTTCTATGGCATTTGACTTTTAAGTTTTTTCTTAAGTTTTCAGAAGTTTTTTAGGTTACCATTCTTTTCCTCCTGCTTTATTTTTTATTATCGTTTATATTTTGTCTGTGAAAGTGGCAAGGAGAAGCTACGCATGACTACTTGTAAGCAACTACTTGTGTAAAACCAATTTATGAACAAACAAGACAACTGCTAAGAGCATGTCCAATTATGGTTTTATGAAAAAACGTTTAGGGTCTGGTAACTGGTACGATCAGATTGCCGGTAACCACAGGATATCGGTCAAAATTCAAAAAAAAAAAATTATGCAAACAAACAGAGCGATTTAGTTCCGTATCATTCGGTTTGCAATGGTAATCTGTAACTACCGATTATCCATGCCAGTTTGTGTTTGAATTGACATCGGTAATCGGCTGGTAAGCTACGGTTGCAGTAGAAAACCGATCAGTTTTAAAAACACAAACATAGAAAAATCATAGAAAATGTCCTGGAATTCAAAATTTTTTGACAAATGTGGGAAATTCTAGAAAAATATGCAAATGTAAAGCAATTGTTGATGCAATGATAAAAAATTTGATATGGTATTTATTGTTTTTATGGATTAAATGGTAGAAGTTGTACATGGGCAGTCGTTTTTTTTTCAGATTCTGACAAATTTTGTTTTTAGGAAATACAAATCGAACGGTCAATTAGCATAACCAAAACCAAAATAATTTGATTCATTTTTCGGTTTTTGGTTTTAACCAAATATGCATGGCTACTTTTTGAAGCATCATTTGAGGGCCAAATAAAATTAAAATGGAATCACAGTCCAATATATCACCCTATGAAGACATGAACATTAGAAATCCTAAACAATAAATAATTCTCTTGTTTCTTTTGGTTGTTCAACTTTTTTATGTAAGAAAACCGGACCGCAAACTGAAAACCGATTTTACTTAAAATAAAAACTGAAAATGCTTAAAGTTTGGTTTGATTTGTGTTATCGTGGAAAACGGCGGTTTGAGTAACGTCATTTTTGTGAAAAAAAATAAAAAGCCAAAAAACTAGCAATGCTAAACTATTGAGCCGACTAATTTTTTTCCTTTTTTAACTGATCTGTTTGTGTAAAAAAAATGTTCAAATGTTCATTTATTTTTGAAAAAATTACCAAAAATTATCATAAATCACCTAGTATTTATTTTTTGTTTAAAAAAATTGAATTCCAAACCAACAGTCTGGTTTACAGAAACTGGTGTAGCCAGGTTCAACCGGTTAGCCCGGTAACATGAACCTTGTGCACACTAGGACTACAATTGGCTAATGACTTATTAGCAGACATGTTTACAAAGCTTTTAAAATGTGCTTTTAAAAAAAAATCTATATAAAAATTATTGAAAAATCACTCATCAACTTTTTAGTATTTTGAACCCTTACATAATCGTTAGAATCATATTTTTCTATCATTGACCCTCTGTTTTGAACGGATGGGAGGAGAGGAGGTGGCATAAGTAGAGAAAGGCTCATCGCTAGGGTGGTGACACTGACACAGCTTCAACTTTGCTCCACGCAACTCAACCAGTGTTACCAGTGTTGCATGCAGCGGCGCAAGTCATTGCCTAGGAGGATGTAGATGAAGATACAACTAGGGTCTAGGGCCGAAGCCTATATTACAAATATTACAAATTCTTCGACCATATAGTGATATATAACATAGAAAATTATCATTAAGTATGCATGTATAAACTGTCGATAATTTAAAAATCTGATAATTTTGTGATCTACAAAATCTAATGGTAATAAAAGGAAGGTTAAAGAGACTAATATGTTTCATTTCAATATTGCTCCACGTGTGTGAATTGCACTGAAGTTATCAATAATTAAGTTTATCCGTGGTAAACTCTATTGTAATCTCCTTCTGAATATAAATTATTAAGCAATCTCTTAAGAACTCATCTTCCATCTCATTTCGAAGATTGATCTTAACAAGTTTCATTGCACAATAGGCACACTCTATCATTGCTGTTGAAACAGATAGAAATAGAACAAGCTAAATCAACCTACCAAGGAAAATTCTAATTATCATTTGCTATAGTGACTGAAACAATGTAATTAATTGAATGAAAAACATAGACGTTATACAATATGTCAATCAAATAATAATCATCTGATTTCCTAGTTTTCTGGCTATAGTGACTGAAACAATGTAATTAATTGAATGAAAAACATAGTCGTTATACAATATGTCAATCAAATAATAATTATCTGATTTCCTAGTTTTCGCTAGCCAATGGCAAATATCAACAATGGTTGTTAAATTCAGAAACTTAGGATTTATAGGTACAACAAGTTTATAATGTTGTAATAGATGTCTTAAGATAGTTTTTTCTTACTCAATATAATCATAAGGGTATAATTTTAAAGCTAGAGAACATACACCATTAGTTTTCAATGAGTTAGATCAATCCCTAGAATCCAAAGAAATACATAAAATGAGAAGCTTTTTTGTTCATTAAACCTGCCATTTAAATATTATGCTTGTCGATCAACTACAAGCTAGTCTGCAATTATAAAAATATTATATCTATGCACAACTATGATTAATACATAACTGGCTAATTAAATCATGGATCACCAAAGTAAAAATATATATGACATTAACATTAGGGGTGGCCATGGCCCTGCTGGCCCCTTGCCTCCGCCACTGGATACAACACCAGTGCTGCTTAGGGTCAAAGCAGAGGAGACAATGACACGGTAGCCCTAGGGAACACACACGTCAAGCCCTGTCCCATGAAAACAAATATAGCTGCGAAAAGATAACACTTTTTTAAAGAAGATGTTCTGTTTGTACAGTGTCAGGTCCAGAAAAAATTAAGCTGATCAAAATCAGTTAAAAAAAATCTTTGATTGAGTTTACACATTGGTTTTATTTTGATTTAGAAACAGAAATTTAAATTATTTTATTTTATCATACAAATTCTATACTTAGAACTATACCTATACGTCTGTACCGCTCTTGACTCTTGAGAGGTACATAACCGTGAGTCAGCCAGCACTCTCGTTGTAGCGGGTCTCTAATCGACAGCTGAAAAAATTGCCGGCCCTGATATGTCAACTATCATAACCATCAACTTTTGGAACAATAGATTTGATATGACATAGAGACCAAACAATGGCACAATCGTAACTAGTTGTGTAGCGTTGGATGAGGTCCATTTTATGATTGGTGGAGGCACCATGCATGCTAGGCACATGGCTGGAAACGAACGGCTGCTCGGCTTGGCTCGACGTGTCTCGGTAAAATACGAGCTCGGTATGGCTTGGCTCGTCCATGAACCGAGCTAACAACCTAGGCTCAGCTCGTTGTGTGGCTTGAGCCAGTTTGAGTTGACTCACGAGCCTAAGCAATTTTAATATATGTTGTCTACAGAATATAAATCAAAACATGTAAATTTAAATACGATGTATTGATATATACTATATTTAAGAATAACATATGAATAATTAATAAGAATAATGATATACATTAAATA
>KE373013.1:154028-169750 GCA_000418225.1 Zizania latifolia | reverse complement strand
GTGCTTCTCGCTGATAGTTGTGCTCATGTGTGTTTGGGTATTTATAGAGAAAATTTTTATCATATTTTTTATTTTAGAAATTAAGAATTTATTCTTCTATCTAAATATCATTAATCTGAAATTACCTTTTATGTTCATACGTGAAAGATAAATCATTAATTTCTCATCTAAAAGAATGGTATATGATCTAATTGGAGAGGAAAAGAGTGGTGTGTTTGTGTGGACCAAGAAATGAACGGTCTAGATTGAGCCCACTCACATCATCAGACTGAATGATTGTCCATTAATGTATGATTGTGTCATTACATTAATCAACGGTCCAGATCCAGCGCATTCGCATAGTAAACCGAATAGTTTTTAGTTAATGCTTGGCCGTGTATATCATACTGGACGGTCGAGATTGAGTGCGCTCGCTCCCTAAACAGAACAATCTTCGATCGTGCGTGTCAGAATGAATGGTCTGGATCGAGCGCGCTCGTATAATAGATCGAATGATTGATGGCCCATTAATGCACCATCATAATGTTAATGACACGTACACGTACAAAACCCTTGTGAATTTGCAAGGAACACGCAAGAGAGAATGCATCATTGAACTGATTTAAACTATGTTCTAGACTTGTCGTGCTAACAAGTTAACAAAATAACAGTTACCATCATTCTCGAGCTAATCGTTAGCGATAACCGGACTAATTACAGAAACCTTATAGGATGCTAACAAAAGGAGTCGTGAGAGGAAAATCAGGCGTTTGATTGGAAGACGACAGCAACGCCTCCTCCTGCTGCTGCTGGGATTCAGTTTTGTCAGGTAAACTTTTCTGTTTCAACAATCATTCAGATTTCAGAGGCTGTTCGCTTGCTGAGAACGCTAATGTATACGTGTGTAGCTAGCGATTAGTGAGTAATTAATGGAGAGGTGTGTGTTACGTTAGAGCTGCTCTGAGAAATAAACGGAGGTCACGCGTGATTTGTGCGCGTTGTTTTCGTTGTTTTCGTGGCTTGCTAAGCTACTGTAGGCTCTTCTGGGTTCACACAATACTCATGAAAAACCCGTTGCAATTCAATCTAACCTCCAATTACCTTTGAATTATTTAAATACAGTACTCTATCTCTGTCAAAAAAATCATTTCTAATATTTAAAATTTGTTCAAAAAGACTTCATTTCTATCTCATTATCTCTTATCAGTTCACAAATCAAGAAATTTTATTTCTTAAATACCTCTTGTCTTTTACTTCATAATACTATTTTTTATTAATAAAGACACTTTGGTATTTTATTCTTACAGCTAATTTATTAACTTTATTAAAAAAATAAAATATTTAGAGACGAACGGAGTAAATGATAAACTCTGTCTCTGCACATGTGCGTAGCAATTACATATGCAAGTCGTAAGCACTTATTATAAAGAAAAGACTAACTAAAAGAAAAATATAACGTTTCAAACAAATTGTCAGTGTTAAAGCTAATAAAAAAACGTAAATGCAATATTCATACGTACAATCAAGTGAAATAAAACTTGGACCTCATTTGGAACTACGAGTTTTCCCTGTTTCTTGTGAGGGAATTAATTGGCATTTCCAGGACTGATAACAACTACAGTAATGTGTTTAGATCCAGATTATACATCTGCGCTAAACAGATTCAGCAGAGATCGTCACTATGGTTTGATTTTAATTCAGCCTAAATCTTCTTGATTTAACAACTTGCTTGCTTCCCCTGCAAATAAACGCAAGGAATCCACAAGGAGAACAAGAGTCAAACAGAAAGGCGATCAGGAACATATTGCAATAACTCATCTACTTGGACAATTTGCTCTAGCCATCAATAATGATGATGATTAATAATTACTTGTGGTGTTGAATTAGCCGTCAATAGTTTAATGTCTATTGAATAGAATTGATCATTTATACGGGAGGACTGGGTCAAATTGTTTGAGTTTTTTTAGACTGATTCTTATAAATTTTATGCATTTTTTATATATATCTGTTTTTTTAGTGGTCAAAACCAAGACTGAAAACAGAAAGCAATGGAAAAACGAATCAGTTTTAAAATTAAGTTCTAAAATTTAAAATTGGTCGTAGCTCAACCAACCAGACTGAATATTGTACTGTACAGATCATTCTGCTACGGTAGTTTTAGTATATGGAAGTTTTTTCTGCTCCATAGAAACAAGTATAACAGTATACTACTGAGTTCTGACCTACTCCCTCCATTCCATAATATTTTAATATAGGATCGGATTTTATATTTCACAGTATAACAAGTGACACTATTCAAATTTATTATACTATAAAATGTTAAATCTAATTTAAGTTCTAATATTATTGGGATGGAGTAGCATTTTCTTCGAGCTAAGGTCTCCGTGAGTTTTTTTAGTGAATTTGATCACTCCTGTGACCAGCTTTTCTGCGACTGAAGGGCCAAAGTTCAATGGGTCCAAATGCTTAGCCAAGGCCCAAGGGTTATGTAGGACGCTGGACGCCCAAACTGCTGAAACGCCACGTGCTATTCAGCACTCTGAAAATGAAGTGTACCAATGTAGCTTTATTGTTTTGTGTAATTTTTAAAATAAACCCACTTATTTTAATCGTAAAAATTAAGAATCTAATAGCGTTTAGCTTAAGCTCCATCGGCAAGGTTAGAGGAGTTAGTGCCTTGCCAAACATGCTCTATATACATCACATTATTTCTCATTTTTCCATTGGCCTTCCCAAGCAAGTTCTTACCATGATGATTTGAGCCTGTCTGAAATACGCTCTGAAGGATGGAATGTAGAAAAAACTGAAATTTATGATATTCATTTAAGAGTTTAAGCGAATAAATTCAATACTTAATTTGTAAGCTCTCAAAAAATCTTCAGCTGGGCATGGGCTAGGGTTTTTCTCTGGTCCAAGATTCCCTGCCTGTTCGAGCACAAGCATCACAGTCTTGCATGTTCCTTCCTCATGAATGTGCCAGGGGGCGCATTCAAGAAGCTTTGAGAAATTTCACTGCTGGATGCTGCTGCTACCCCTGCACAGGCTTCTGCATTTCCTCTGACAAGTTATTTGGATCTTCTTGGAAATTGTTTGAAAATTGTTACCGCTACTACTAGTAAAGTTTCAGCTTGTCCTACAATGCTGCTGCATACACTCCATGAAGATCACTTGCAATATATACACTTGTGCAACCTTCTTTGTTCGGCTGTTGTGTTGATGGACAATGCATACTGCTGATTAGATGCAGATGCAGAGAACGGAACATCATCATCCATGTAAGCATTTGTAGGGAGACAATGAGCCTGGTAGCTACAAACCCAAAGAGAACCAGACAAGCTTGCACTCCTGTTCTGTTTGCTAGGACACCACATGCATCTCCCTTGCCTGCATCTGCAATTCTGCGTGCAGCACGCTTCCAATCTTGGCAATGGAACCATGCACTTACCAAGGAGATTGGACACACACAAGATGTTTGTAGCACAAATAAACTAGGATAAAGTTTAGCATGTCTATATTTTGATAACATGACAAAGTTTAGCATGTCTACATTTTAATAAGATCAAAAAATAATATGATTATATTGGCTAGAGTAGGTTTAATTTGTTGTGGTTCCAAAATTTAGCAGGGTTATAAAAAAACAAAGCAAACAAATCAGTGCCATTGCAAACTCTACAACCCCTACTAAGCTAGCAGTAGTAGCAGCAGTGACAGGAGCAGTAGATTATTGTTGCTTGAGAGAGTCAAAGAGTTGCAGGCATGCTGCGTGCAGACAGCTCAGTCAGTCAGTGAAGCACAGCCCCTAGTAGTATCTACTCCTGCCAGCTTTAGAATCCAAAACAGTCTAAACAATGTTTTAAAGTTGCCCGTATCATCAAAGAGTAGAGCTAAAGTCCAAAAGGCAGTGCACAAAAAGCTAAAGCTGTAAACATGCCAGTAGAAAAAAATTTATTGCTAGTAGTAGACAATGGCCATGGTTTTCTGTAGGATCAACAGTGGCATGCATTGGTCTCTGTGCATGAATGCCCATCAGTCATCACCGCTTGACACCACTACAATGATACAAGCAAAGCAGCACTTCATCATAGGGCATCTCAGGATACTTTTCAAACTTGGGAATATTTCTCGAGTCTGTTATAATTTAACTTGTTTTTTTTGCAAAAATCAGTAAAAATTATGTGAAGTATACCTTGTAAAGAAGACCTCAATGTTGGTAATTTAAAGTTTATTTTCCTTTGGTAATATGCCATACATTCATACTAAGTATAGTAGATGTCAGAACTAAGTACTGACGCAGTAGTAGAAGTAGTTCCTATGGTTTTAAAGGCATCGGATACACTGCAGGTGAACAGTATGACTGCTAGAGACATAAATTTGCTGGCTTTGATGAACACTGTGCGTACGTGAGACATAAATTCAGAGAGTTTTTAGAAGAAATGGATTAATTATAAAATTTCCGTGCTCTTTAAAAAGCTTTGAAATCTTTACTATAGCTCTCTTTTTTAAAAAAAAAAGAGATGGTTTGTGTCCTTTTCCTTTTGTTGATCAACTAGCCAGTAGTAGTAGTAGCCATCCTTTTACCTTCTTTTTGGTGCTGATTGATTTACCGTACTTGGCGTTTAAATCAATGAGATGAGACAAAATGGGAATTACCAAGCTGTTATTAGACTGTTTGAATGGTGAAACCTATACTTACCAACCCGGAATCAGTGCCAGAACATGTCTAGTTTTTTAGAAAAGAAAGTGAGAAGACACTGATGAAAAGTGCTTCCAAGACCATATCATGAAAATTGATTTAATCTGTTTTTAAGGCTCTGGCTGTCCTTAATCTGTGGACACATATCATCCTTGTCCTCCCAAACATGAACACCAAGCTTTGTCCTACCAAAGTGGTTTTTCTGGGCATGGAATGTATTGAGAGCTATGTATGCATTCCCTAGTGTTAACAAGAGGTATATATTATTGGAGGTAATCAGTGTAGTAGCCTATATATGTTTTGTTACAGCAACCAAAATTGGCTGTGAGCATGCACACAACTCAACCACTATCATATTTGAGCTCTTTCTTGGGGCCTGGCATGTCATGCAGGAGTGACTGGAGTGTGCAGTGTCAGTGAACTGAAGCCAATTATCCTGCTGGCCATGCAACATACCAACACAGTTCCTCACGCACAAAAAGATGAATGGATGAATGAAAGGCGAGTGTGTGGCCTTTGTCCAGCTGCTGTTTCCTGCTCTCTTTTCTCCCTTTCAGCGGATTCGGTGCGTGATTGCCATTGCCATTGCCACCTGAGTCAGCAAAAGGTTGGAGGTGATGAGCTTGCATGGATGCTTCATGTTGTTTAATTGTCCTCTCCTTTTGTTCATGGGGAAAAAAGAGACATACAAGCTCATTTTTTTGCTGATATTCTTTGGTAGCAAGCCAAGTTTATGGGTCTGCTTGGTTGGACTTCTAGTCTCTAGTTTTAACATAATTTAAATTTAAAAATCTAATTTTGAAAACAATATTATAGTTTTTTTCGTTTTTTCGATGGTTTTTAATTTGGAGTACAGTTATAGAAGTTTTGCCCGAAAATTATTTTCTGTTGTAAAGAAGCTAAATGCTTGTTTTTTCTGGAACAGTGACCAAGCAAGTCCTATATATTGCTGGAGCTATTATTCAAGCTTTATTCGTAAGGCGGAAATTTTAATGAATTTTACAAAAGTTTCCGTAAATCTAATTTTAATAGAAACCGAGAAAAGATTTTTCTTTGCAGTAAATTGTCTCACATTCACATGAGAAAGAGAGAGAGAGAAGAGGTTATGGTAGCAGCAGTTGCATCCTGCTGGTTGCAATGCATGCATGCATGCAGCCGAAGAGAGGCCCCCCACCGATGCATGCCTGCCTCAAGCAAATCCAGAGCAGATAACCCTAGTTGACCTGAGGTGACTGATAAAACAGCATATGTGTAGGGACTGTGACTGTGCTGCCTGCCCATTTCACCCACCATGCCCTGTCTCCTTGCACCTGTAGAAGTTAATTACAAGATGAAACAAGAGAGAGAGAGAGAAGATAGGGAATAAAATCACACTCCTACTCCTACTTGGATTGTTTCAGATTTGTACAGTGTAATAATATTGTCGTCCTCTAGACCGCTGTAATAATATTGTCACAATCATGCGTGGCTCCTTCAGTTCAATCATCATCAGATCAGCTAGGTAGACCCTGTCTTTAGCTTTTGTGATAGAGTGATGAGATTTATATCAGATCATGGATATGTGTATGTACGAATCTAGATGTGTGTGAATCTCTAACTTTTGCTTTCTTGTGTTGGATTGATGCATGGCGACATGCTGTAGATGGTTTCTATAGTGCCAAGGCAGTGGTAGTACTATGACACTTGACAGATAGTGATTGTACCAATACAGAGTACTCACCTCTTTCTCTTTAGGTATAGTTTGAGGTAGTGTAAAACCTTGCTACTTCTTCCTTGTTCGTGCATTGTACTACTTCCTCTCGACACAGTATTAATATATTTGGTCTGTTTTATAATATAGTAATATAATATTAGATGAGATATTTTATAGTACAGTGAATGTACAGTGTCATTTATAATTAAGTCTGATGGTAATATATTTTATAGGTAGAAATTATTTTTTAAAATACTATGTTACATTTAGAAAAAATGAATCGTAAAACTTGCTAGTATATTTTATTTTAGCACGGAGGTAGTACGATAAAAGTACTAATGTCATTTTACCATGCTTACTTGGTTGAGTGTTGTGGCTGCAGCCTATAAGTCAAGATACATTAATGAAGGACTGGATGAAATAATTTTAGATTAAGGGTTTTATAATTTTATTGTAGCAGTCCAAAATTTAAGAACGAAAAAATAGAAAATAAAATATTGTGGCGTATGTATAAGCGGCTACATATTGATGTGTTTATTTTACTACTACAAAAAAGGAAAAATTGACATCGTTTTTACTTTTAAGCAGAAACGAGGATGCCTCGAATTAAGATTTGGAGTTTTCATGCTACATTATTTCAAGAGAAAAAAATCTTTTTTTGTCATTTTGTTTGGTATTATTTCTGTCACCACGGTGAATGATAACCGAATAGAGGAGATACGTGTCATCTACACATAACAGTAGCGAAAGAAAGAAGTGTATATATAGCTTTTGGAGACTACACAGAAACTCTCCGCGCTAGGGGAAAACAGCGTTCGTCGAGTATTGCCGATACTTCCGGAAGCCCTAAAACGCTTTGTGAAGGGTTTATCGAGTATTGTACTAGACGAAGAATACTCGACGAACCCGCTATCAGTGAATAGGAGTTCGTTGAGTGTTTTTAGGACTTCACCGAGTTTCTACAATACTTGAACCTCTGTTTTTCTGTAGTTCGCCGAGTGTATTTTATTGGACGCTCAGCGAACCCTTCGTCGAGTGACCAGCGTGGCACATAGCAAAAAAAAGGGTAACGGTCGGGACGCCATCAAGGAGTCTGTCTGCATCAATTTTTTTGCTGAGTGTCTTTGCCTAGGGCATTTAGCAAAGATGTCGTTCGCCGAGCATAAAATGTTTACCAAGTTTTTTTGTCTGATACTCGGCAAACAACCATCTTTACTAAATATCCGACGAAATGCACTTGACAAACCACCAAACCATCTGTACTGGATGAAAATGTTGTTTCTCGTAGTAGTGTTCAAAGATATCTACATGAGCACAATATATGAACAATATCGATTAATAAGTCACGTGACTAGAAATCGTAATGGAGCTAGTTGGATCTTTTTTGGTGAAGCTACAAGCATCTTCATCTCGAGTGTGATTCGTACGTATCTCAAGCTGGCTGCTACAAGCAAGCTATGAACAAACGCGTTTGGCACGCTTGCGCCTGCAACTCGAGCGTGCGTGCATATTTTTATGATCTGATTTCTGCTCAGCAGTAATTGACTTGGACACGGCATGCATGCATTCGAGCAACGGCACGGCCCAAACTAGGTATAGTCCTCAAATAAATCTTAAAAAATCACTCCTAGTATCATAATCAAGAAGTCATCTGTTATATCACTAATGGTGGAATTATAGCAATTATAACGTAAGAGCCACTTTTTATAAGTAGAAATGATGAAAGAAGATCTTAAAAATCTTTAAAAAATAAAAATCAAATATAAGAGTTATTGAAAAGATATTTTAGACATAACATCTTAAATAATAGAGATAGAGAGTTATATTGTGCATCTATTAAAGATGCTCTTTTTGACAAATGGGTCATACGGCTTATGTCACCACTACCAAATATATTTTATAGTGGGTATTTTTGATATCTTTATATATGAACATATGACCGTGTGTATTATAATGTTAGATTTAATTGGGCTTTGTCTATTCATCTAAAATTCCCAGGCTTATTATAAAGATAATAAGTTAAAAAAGTTAAAAAAAGTGGTTAGCGCTATATGGGTAGTTTAGAGAGTCTTTAACCAACTTAAATATGTGGGTCATGTTGTTTTGAGAAGTTAGAGAAGGGTGCGCTTGTGAGGTATTAGGTATTAAGATGTATCAAAATTAACACTAAAATTATGGTACATGTTGGTATCTCCTCAAGAACTGTAAAATCACTCTTTTAATAACTTATTCTTCTCGAGAACCGTAAAATCACTCTTTTAATAATTGGTTCTAATCTTTGCACACCTTCTAACCTATAAAAATTGTAACAAGATATAATCATTTGTGAAATACTATTTGTCTCGTTAACAGCCTCTAATCTTTACACACCTTCTAACCTATAAAAATTGTAACAAGATATAATCATTTGTGAAATACTATTTGTCTCGTTAACAGCCTCTCACGCTCACCTACGCAATAAGAGACCATATTTTGTACTCGACGTTGAATGCCATGCTAAATATGCTAAATAAACTAAAAGCGAGAGTTCTGCCTTTATATATCAATAGGAACCGAGCAGGCGAGCAAGCAAGTTCTGCTGCTCTACGTATGCGACCCTGATTAGACGTAACCACGCACGTACGTAAGATCTCAGCCTATCTAACAACTGACGCATGAGTGTATATAGCCGGTCTCTTGCACTGCACTGCAGTAGCTGCATGATGCAGCAGCCTGCAAGGAAAGATCTGATGTGGCCTGTGCTCTGTGCATGCTATCTCTGCAGCCTGCAGCTACAACCTGTACTGCTGCATCCATCTTCTTCAGCTTTGCCCGGGATGCAGATCTGAGATCTCACCACATGGCCTGCCATGGGAGCTAGCTAGCTTGTTTTTAAAATAAATTTTAAAAAATAATATTGAGTATAAAAAGTAAAATATCGGTTATTAATAAAAGATATTATTATAAAGTTATGTATAAGAAATATTGAATCACTACATTTAAATATCTTTTATTAATAAAAAATATTATTATAAAGTGATGTGTAATAGATATTAAAGTAATAAAAATATCTTGATTTACGAAGTGATTGTAGGTTCTTACTGTGACATGTATATCACAGTGATGCCCACTGTTGTCTCCCCCGGAAGTTACCCACCGAATATTTTGTTATCATGGTTACCGGAACCGTTACTGTGTGCGATCTGCCTGGTTAGTGGTTATCAGTCGTCTGATTAACGGCTTACGGTTTGGGAACCATGCCTCACGGCTCACACGGGCGAGTTTGGCGAAAACAGGAGCGTCTACTACCTGCAACTGCAACTGCAAGCAAATCTCTTTTTTTTTCGGATGAAAAAAACAAACCTCCATCCTTATAATGACAATATACTAGCTTAGTTAATTAACCTAAGATCCACGAATTAATTAGTTATTATTAGGCAGGTTAGTACACATACCAAGTGGGTCCGAGACATGGCATGCATGGCCCACTAAGCCCTTCTCACAGGGATTAAAACTAAAAATACATGTATACGCTGCAGAGACAAATATAAAAACAGAATCATCATGCTGCTGCATGCTTACCCTCTAGCTGCTTTGGTCTCGTCTTTGGAGACGAAAAAGGAGATAGGGCAAGTGAGATGTGAGCGAGGCGACACCGATGCAGCAATGGGGACGAAGAAAAGAATAAAGACGAGATCACGTAGGATTCCAACCTTCGTACTCGACGCCAAGAGAAGAGAAGATCCAGATGAAAGAAAAGCGATTCCATGGCCATCTTCTCACCATGACCGCCTGCTGTGCTGTGTTGTGCTGTGCTGTGCTCGATCTATCCTACGGAGTAGTTCAAGGATATGTACCCAATCTCTGATACCAGCAGTCCAGTACTTCGCTGTAAGCCCGTACAATCAATTAATCGTTTCTTTTTCCGGTTGTAAATATGGATTATCCCTCCGCTCTAAAATATAATCATTTCTATCGTTTAAATTTTATTCTAAATATAACAGTTTCTACAATTTTTTCCTCAAATCTCTTCATTTTACCTCTATCTACCTATTCCATTTATGATTGGCACACATAGGATAATCTCTTTCCACTCTTCTCCTCCCGACCTCCCCTTTGCTCCCTCCTCCGCTTCAAAGCGGACAAGCGGCAGCGGGCACCCGGCGGCAATGACTAAGCGACAAGTGACCATCGACGAAGGTGGCCTGTATGAGATCTAGCGAGCAGCAGCTCTCTTACTGCTCCTGATCTCTTCCTTATTGCTCGCTCCTCCCCTTGCATGACAGGGGCTGTAACAGTACAACTAAGAGATATTTTAGTCTTTTTATCTATTTTTAGTAAATGTATCTAAACCTAAAAATACCTGTAATTTAGAACAGAGCAAGCACCATGAGTATAGGCTTTATATCTTACACTGTTTAAACTTTGGGACAGCACGTACCCTGAAATTATTTATTGAGACGACTCTGTCGGTGAGCCTGTGTTGCTTGTCTTCTTTTCATTTTTTTCCTTTTTTTTTTGGCTCTGCTCTGCTTGTCCGGTGCTGTTGGTCAGCACAGTTGGATCAAAATTCAAAAGACAAAAACAGATCTCATCTCATCAACTTTTATGTCCCTATCTCCTTTTTTTCTTTTCTCCTCCCTTTTACCCCCATTTGACCATTTCCTTTCTTTTCCGTTTTCTTGTTAGATATAAGGGGCCATTCTAAAGTGATGTTTGGATGAGATGAACGGATCATCAAATCTTTTTTACCACTTAGTTCGATGGTTCAAACAAACAAAATTGATATAAAAATTCAATAAATTGCATTTTATATTTTTAAAAAGGAAATGCACGCTGCGTTATAATCCAATCGGAAAATCCACTAGAAAGCTATTTAGTACGGGGAGCTTATTCTTTTTATTTCTTTCGATTATTGTGTATTTTGTCTATGCTTAAAATATATCATAAAGATGGCTATCGCGGCCACTTACACTTGCCTGAGCAGCTGCAACATGTTCTCCAACAGCAGCTGCTGGACTGTACCTTCTTGTAGCCGTGCATGCGACTCCCTGCAAGTTGCAGCGCCGATTTTGAGTAGAAATTTTATGTTCATTAGAAAATAGCTAATAAATCTAGTCATCCATCTAGGTGGAACCATATTATAACTTTGATTAACATAAGATCCGACATAAGTGTGAATGCCCCCTGTTACGGACCAGCAAAAGATAACGGGGATACAGCATAAGTGTCTACAGTTTAATTTAGGGGTAAAATTCAAACCCCCAAAGGTAGAATGAAATTAACTCACGAAGATAGAACAAAAATCTCGAAATTCATCATCGATGCTTATCGAAATACGGATAGTATGTTTTCGTGCCGTTTCGAAAGCTTAAAAAGTGGAAAATTCAAGTCAGATTTTGTGAAATTTTGAACCCTTGGAGACACGTCGGGTGTTTTGCCGGGCCAAGCTAAACTTTGGAGTAGCGTGAACAGGGTTCGCAATTTCATAAAATTTTGCTTGAATTTTGTCAATTCAACCTTTTTGAATCGGTAAAAAAGAAACTGTTGGTGTTTTCAACAATTGCAATATTATTCTTCGAATTTCGGGGATTAATTTCCATTCTACCGTTGGAGATCGAATTTTACCTTCAAAAAATCGTAACCCCTGGGCGTGAACCGAGTTATCATGTTCACATTTAATTAATTTTCCCATGAATAAAATAAAAAGGAAAGGAAAGAAAAGAAAAACAGATGAAACTAGCTGGATGTCGTCGTCAGCCGATCTGCGCGGTCCTTTCACGACAATGCCTGCATCTGCATGCACGCTGCATATGTATCATCTCCATTGGTCGGGTCGAGCAGAACGCAATGATCTCCAACACCATGGTCCACAATATTCGATCACCATGCAAAGCTGGAGAAGATGGTGATTTTAGCTGAAATAAAATGTGCTGCCGTGCTGCCTTCTCCAGGTCCGGAGCAAGAGCTCAGTCCGGTTAATTACTACGGTTTTAGCTTTACCGTTAGCCACCGATATATATTTATTAGCTTAACTTTATAATAGAAACTAAATCAGTTAGAACATAATCATACAGAAACAGGTATCTAAGGCATATGCTCCTGGCAACGGCATTGGCGCATTGCTGCATGCATGTCTGGATGAATGCTAATGGTAGCGCGTGAGCCAGAGCGACACAATCCGACCAGAGCAAGATGGCATCAACAACCTTAATGCTGTGGTTTTGCGTGTGCGCTGAATGCATGCTTACTGTCTACGCATGTTTGTCTCCAGAGATCAGAGTGGCATAATCATTCCATCGGTAGGTCAGACCCAGAGTTTGCAATCTTGGTTAGGGCTTCTTTAGACATGAAAGATTTTTTTTAAGGATTTAAACTAATCTATATAAAAATACTATAAAATTCCACTCTCTCCATCCTATAATATAGCAATCTAGTACCGGATATAACATTTCATCGTACAATGAACCACTGTCCAAATTCATTATATTATGAAATATCACATTCGGTACTAAATTGCTATATTACGGAGCTGATGGAGTATGATCTAAAGGTACCTTAAGGATAAAATTCTGATCCTGAGCGACATCACAAAAATCTGTGAAATTCGAGAGAAATTCGTCAAACTCTATATACATGATGGAAGTTTTGCCCTTTGAAAATTACTCCTGCAAAATTTGGATTTTATGAATTTATTCCTCACAACAGAATAGTGATATAATATTGAGACAATTAACAGTGTGCCCTTGAATTTCCAGTCAATACCATCCCAAAAAGAAGGGACAACAAGCACCCCTATGTCTCTAAGTGTTGTGCCATCCATTACATGCTCCTGAATTTTTATTTTGATCTCCCGTAGAAATACACATTCTATTAGTTGGCCATTATACTCTTAGCAATTAACCATGTTATTCCCCTCTCTTTCCACCATAAGTGTTACAAGACGAGAATTATCGCAAAGTAGGAGGGCTTCACTGAATTTATGCCCGGTTGGTTGCTCGGGGCTCATAAATTCGCCTGCCAAAACACACACACAGAGAGAGAGAGAGAGAGAGAGAGAGAGAGGGTGCAGCCGCGTTTGGTGTTGGAGGCTGCTGCCTGCTGGCAACCGCTGCCATGGATCGATACGATCAAACCGTCCAATAATATATATATTCTGCCAAGATTTCTCTGATATGTACAACCTCTCCTTAAATGCGGTCCTTAATTTCGTCCGACCCACCAATGCACCAACCTCCTCCTCCTCCCTTTGTTTTGTTTGCTTCATCATGTCTTGTGATGACAACCACCTGTCTGAACATGTTTAGCAAAACCTGTTTATCCGTAAATTAAACCCGTAAAATGTTTTTAAACAGTTTTGTGGGATGCAAATCAAATAAATCTATGGCTGAAACTGTTAGATACCTGAAATGCCGAGACCCACGGGTTTACATAATCATAAACAAAAATCAACACAAAATTTGAAACTGAATCAGAATCTAAAGGAAAAAACTTTTCATGTTCTAGTTCTTACATTATATCTTCGTCTCGTAATTTGTTTACTTTGAAATAAAATTGAGAAATTAGTGTTGAGAGTAAAATACTAAAGCGATACATATTAATAAAAAAGGGTTTTGTGAAGATATAGTTAAGGAGTAGGTAAGTAATATTGAAAAATAAAAATTTTGATTTATGAAAAAGATAAGGACATAAATATTTTTGGACAAAGTTGGTACAAAATTTGAAAGGCTAAAAATTAATCATTTAAGACAGAAGGGACTAGGGAGTAATTTCTACTGTTCATATACATATTACAATTCACAACAGACGCTGGATTTAGGATTTATCTTAAAGATGTTTTGTTACTTTTATTGCCTAGCTCTCTTTTTATGATTGTCGAGTAGAAATTCAGTCCAAAACTGAGGATATATCACAAAAACCTTTGTGCTATTTGATTATTTATCTTTTATATAAATGATATATGATCTATAATTGTGAATCAAAATAATAAATAATTAAAAGTTATGATGGTAATTTGGTCTAAGGTAAGTCTGACGCCCTTGGACCAAGCAGAACAACATCATGCCATGGCAGTACGGCCGAGCCGAGAGAAAACCCAAGCAGATAAAAGCAGACGTGGCTCGGTGGCGGTCAGCTGCTGATCCTTCGTTCTGCACTTCTGCAGCTAGCTGACGGCTCTGCTCCCCGCTCTCCATTTCTTCCTAACCTCCCTTCGCTTTGCTCGCGACACAGAGACAGGCGCCAAAGACAAAAAGGCAGCGAAAGCCCCAGGGACTCTCTCTCAAGGCGAAGCCTTGCATCGCCCAGCTCGGCGACGGCGGCGGCCGGCCGGACGACCGACTGACGGCGCGGTAGCAGCTTATATCTGACAACCTCGGCCTCGGCCGCGCAGTAGAGGAGGAGGAGGAGGAGGGGGTTGGAGGGGGAGAGCACTGTGAGATGGAGGGGGAGGAGGTGGGGTTGGGCGGTGCGGCGGTGGTGGCGGTGCAGCGGCGGCAGCAGCAGCAGCAGATACGGGTGGTGCGGTGCCCCAAGTGCGAGAAGTTCTTGCCGGAGCTCCCCAACTACTCCGTTTACGTCTGCGGCGGATGCGGCGCCACTCTCCAAGGTGCTTCCTTTCTCTCTCTCTCTGCTCTTTACCCTGCACCTAACTGTCCTCTCCTCTTCTCTGTTACTCTGTACCGTTCTTATTCTGCATTGATTTCTCTCTGTTTCTTACTTCTTTTTTGTTTTGGGTTTGTTTCTCTCTAGTCTCTTCTGCCCTAGCATTAGCATTAGCAACCGTGAACGAGTGATTAATCCGTAATCATTAGTAAGGATTGATTAATTGTTGATTTTTTTTATATGGATGAATTGTTGTTGATTTGATGAAAAGCTTGTCTTTTTTTTTTTTGATATAGATAGGTTCTTGCTGGTTTGGGCGGTTTCTTGGGTACGCGGACATTGAGCTCATTTTGTTTACTTCCAACCTGTAAAGACTGCATTTTTTTAGTGCGTTCTCTTTGGCTTCTGCTATTTGGGCGATTTTGGCTGCTCCTTTTGGTCTGCATTACAATATGCGTGCCTTGTTCAATGCATGATTTGATTAGCTTTGTTTTTACACAATCGATGCATGTTCTGTAGCTTGTCATAGCTATGTTTAATTATTTATCTTCAGAGCGTGGCTTCAAAGCTCAATTCGCCCGAGTCTTCAGATACCGTGGGGGGAATTTTTTCAGTTACCTTTTGTGTCAGTCCAGATGAAAATGTTTATGGTGTGATATGTGCCTTGATTTGTAAGCTCTCCAACTGATTAATATTGTTTGATGATAGGGAAAAGCAAGGTTTTGTGTTAGTTTAGCGCCTGAAAAAATATTTTCTATCGACTCTACAAGAGGG
>KE373013.1:124736-136733 GCA_000418225.1 Zizania latifolia | reverse complement strand
ATGGATCTATTTTTCCTTGCATAGACATACTCCTAACAACTTGTGCTTACTTTCTATTCTCATAGAATTGCTATAAAAATTCTTGAAGGATCACTTTGTGAATTTCTTGTTGTTCCCGGAATATCCGGTTTGAACCGGAAGTTCCAGACCACAGAACTTTCAACTCATCCCGGAACATCCGGACCCCGGATGTTCCGGAATAAACCGGATATTCCGAGAGGTTTAATATTTCTATTTGAAGAACTTTTCAGGAACGCCTATTCACCCTCCTCTAGGCGACATCAGTGTCCTTTCAGAAAGGCCTATGATGCTAACAACTGGTATCAGAGCCAGCATCGTCATGTCTACCTAGGGAGCTTCCTAGGGGGAATGTTAGGGCGTCTGGGCCAGGGCGTTGCCAGAAACTTTTAGTCCCACCTCACCCACGGAAGAGGGCTACGAGCACCTTATAAGGGAGATTAGCCATCCTCTTATTGGAACGGTCTTTTAAGATGTAGAGGGCTCTCCGCTTATAAGGGTGCGTCGGATGTGCCTAACGCCCGGACGTGGGCCGAGGGTGGTGAGCTAAAAGGCTTTGGACACTAACAACTGGTATCAGAGCCAGCATCGCCATGCCTACCTAGGGGGCTTCCTGGGGGTGGGATGTTAGGGCGTCTCGGCCGGGGCGTTGCCAGCAACCTTTAGTCTCGCCTCGCCCACGAAAGGGGGCTATGAGCACATTATAAGGGAGAGTAGCCATCCTTCCATTGGACCGATCTTTTAGGATGGAGAGTGTTCTTCGCTTGTAAGGGTGCGTTAGATGTGTCTAATGCCCGGACGTGGGCCAAGGGTAGTGAGCTGAAAGGCCTGGAACGCTAACAACTGATATCAGAGCCAACATCGCCATGCCTACCTAGGGGGCTTCCTAGTGGAGTAGGATGTTAGGGCGTCTAGACCGAGGCATTACTAGCAACCTTTAGTTCTACCTCGTCCACGGAAGACGGCTACGAGCACCTTATAAGGGAGAGTAGTCATCCTCCCATTGGACCGATCTCTGGGATAGAGAGGGCTCTTCGCTTATAAGGGTGCGTCGGATAAGCCTAACGTCTGAACGTGCACCAAGGGTGGTGAGGTGGTGAACTGAAAGGATTAGGACGCTAACATGCTGTCGCTACTCTAGAGCAAGGCCAACGCCGTGGGGGTTATGGCCGGCGCAATCTCCAGCTGCGCGCTCGGTTCCCGCTGCCGCGCCGCCCCCGCTGTGCGGCCTTTGCCGTGCGCCCATGGCCACGCCGCATTGGTCCTCCCGTGGTCGCGCCCAGGCGCCCCCCTGCGCCGAGCCACACTGCTTGCCCGCGCCGCGTCGCTCGCTTGCCGCCGTGTGAATCTCACCTCCACCTGCCCCATCCAGCAGCCACGAAATTCTGGCGGCTAGCTCGCCGCATCGGCCACCTTTCCTCTCCATTCCTTGCCGCGCCCCCGCAATGTGGTGGTGAGGTGATTCCCATTTGCTGCCAGGTCCCAGTTGCCTCCTCCACCTCCTTTCTGATGACAAGGCAGAGACACTGGACGAGTGTGGCATGGATGGGTTTCAGTTGAAGCATCCTGGTGATGTTATGCTCGAGTGTGATTTGCAGACATATTCTGGGGGAGGAGAGGAGCGTTCAAAGCTGAGTGTTGTGGAGAAGGAGGTTCAAATGCTCAGTTCAATTGGCACTGCTGCTGATGCATATGCATTTACAAGTCCTGAACATGTACATAGTGTCACATACAAGGCCAAACTGGATGCTAGCATTGAAAAGAAAACGAAAAATATCAGTGACAAACAACATCAATTTTTTCCTGAGAGTGGTGCTGATGATGCCTTTGATTTTGGAGACATGGAGCCATTGAGCACAGATGTCCAGACCTCTACTACTCTTAAAGCTGAGGGAGAAGATCTAGAGACAAGTGTTGATCTTGCTCTCACTAATTTCCATCGAGATTATGAGGTATTGAGACTGAGAATTGTCCACCGCAAGAACAGGACTGGCTTTGAAGAAAGCAAAGAATTCCCCATCGTCATATGTCACAGAATACCTTGACTCAGCTACATTCAGCAAGGTTGTCCAAGCACATAATCTTCAGACAGGAACAGATGTTTGCCTTAAAATAATTAAAAATGATCAGGTTTTCTTTGATCAGAGTTTGGATGAGAACAGGCTTCTGAAGTTTGTGAACCTACAGACTTCACAAGAGGAGATCAACAATCTCCAAAACAGCCTTGAAGTTTTGTCAGAAGAGCATTCTAGGCTGTTGGGACAAAACAAGAAACTGGAGGCTGAAATTGCCAATCTGAAGGAGAAACTTGATTCAAACGGACAGCAAATTGAAGAGGAAATAGAGAAAATTGATTTTCATTCAAGTACACTTCACCCTATTTTACTTGAATGTTGTGTTATCAAGGTTGATATGGAGATTGCCCTTACTCAGTATGATAATGAGGGGAGCTCTAAAACTCTGCATGAGGGAGACATGTTAATGGCAATTTTTCTGCTGACTAAGGATGGATTAGGCCGACGGGTGCTAATCTCAATTCAAGCTCTTGCATTGCATGAGAAGCCATATTTCACTGAGCCAGGATATGATAACTATGCCAACACTGATAGTGGACAGAAGAGTGCCATGGAGTATAAAATTGAGCAGCCAATGCGCTTCTGGGATTTTCGTTCGGTGGCAACAAGGGGTACAACAATGAATCAGACTCTGGATTTCAGGACCAGTGGCGTGGACAATTCTTCAGGAGTACAAGTTCTTGTCCAGTGCGTTCTAGATGCAGCAGAAGAAGTCAATTGGGAGGACATGGAAGATCTACAACGACAGTACCTACAGACGTTGGCTTGGGGTCAAGCCAAATTTCAAGGAGGGGCGATTGTCAGGAACCATAACAAGCTGCTGGCGTGTAAGAGAGTCCAAGCTTATGCTGATTCTTTTGCACCACAAGATGGTGACCTTACAACAATCAAGAAATCCACCTCAGCCAACAAGCCGCAATCTAAATTTTCTGAAGCACTGGCTTGGGGGCAAGCCAGTTTTTAAGGGGGAGTGAATGTCAGGAACTGAGCGATATGGCATGACAATGCACTGTGGGCTGGCGTCTTGCAATGTGAGCTGTGTGTGTGGATGGGCTGGACTGGTTGTGGCCTATTGTGTGTTGAGTTGTGTGGTGCGGGTATAAATACGTGAGAAAGAATACCGTAGAAACCATTGATGAAACTGGCGGAGGAACGGCGGCGACTCGGCTGAGAGTTCTAGCTCGAGATTTTGGTTTTTCTGTTGTTGCTGTGATTGTTTGTTCTGCTGTGTTCTTGGTTGTTAACAGGTAAGTGGCTCTTGATCCTCTAATTTGATTCTTGGCCTGGTGTTTGATTAATCTGATGTATTTTCTCTATGCCATCTTGCTTGCTGCTGAAAATTATTTGCAGGGAATGGCATGGGAGAGCTTCAGAGATTGCTTGTGTATGAGGCAAGCAGGGACTGGCTAGTGCGTTCCTATTTTTAGCAGATGCCATTTCGTGCTGTTGGTGTGTGTTAAATAACTGTTAATTATGGATAGTACTTTGCAATCTATTTTTCTAAAGTTTAGTTGTGCTATATTGATATGTTTTGAACGATATATGTGAATCATTTATATGTATGATGTTAATATTTGTATTCATTTCATTTCTCATAAAAACAATGTATTCAGACCAAGGGCAACAATAGTAATCCATTCTGAAAATCCTCTTTTTTTGAGCTAGAGCACCCTTGTAGCCAAACACCCACTTCTAGATAGCTTTAACTTTACACAGAGCAAGCTCTAGTTGAAGTTGTGGAATAGAATAGAAAAACTTAGAGTTAGAGCCATACTGTTCCTACAAAATTTTGACATGAAACCAAACAACTTTCGTGCCTGTACGCTGCCTAAATGTTGGGCCTTACTCCTTAGAAATGTTTTTCGCTTTCATTATACAAAGGATAAATCTGGTCAACGGTACAACAAGTTGGCTACAATGGCCACCAAATTAAAAAGAACAGGCCAATCATGCACCCTGAATTTCCAGATTTACTTTCGAACTATTAGAATCTTAGTTCACCTCATCCATCCACTTGTCGGTTACAAACGGATTACCACCAATTATTTGAGCCTTGTCTACATTGTACATATGAAATCAATTACTGGATATTAACTTTAACTACTGATTAATATAGAATAGGAAAGAGAAATAAAAAAATATGCACTTAACCACCAGTTAACCACTAGGTTCACGAAACTATGGTATCCGATTACTATGATTTTAGTTCGTACCGTTGACTTTTGGTAAATGGTTACCTAACCAATAACAATATAAATCAGACAATACAGAGACCATTGTTCGGTCACTGTCAGTGACGACAACCAATCAGAGCCAGTTTTGTAAACCATGCCTTCACACACGTGAAGAAGGCTTGCTTTGTGATAACAAGTAAAGCTGTAGCACCAGTAGGAACCACATGTACAGGAGAAAGTTACAAATCAGCATGTGACCATGAGAGCAACAGAGAGAAGTCCAATGTACAATGGCCACTGCTGTGCATGGCAGCATGGGATGTATACATGAGAAGCTGAAAAACCACATCACTGGTGATGTCAACAAGACAACAGCTTCTACTGCTGCCCAAAATGACAGCCATACATGGCCACACTGCACAAAATCTTCTTGCTTTTTTATATAGGCTCCTGTGACTACCCCTTTTCAAACATGACCTTGTTTTCTGCCTCACGTTACAAAGTTTCTGCTATCATGATATCTTCTATGCAACACGAATAAAATCTTGTCCATAACTAATAATTAACAAGATTAACGACCCCTCTAGAACTTAGAAATTCACTTAAATTTTACGGAGTTTTCGTACAAAGCGCTGAAAAATCGAACTGTCCCAACTGGGCCTGAACTTTGATCTTGATAGATGCAGACAACTGTAGATTTGCAGAATTTTTTATAAATAATATTTTTTAAAATTACAATTCTGGATAACGCCTAAAAATTACAAAACTAGACCTTTGTCGATATTTTCTCTGTTAGCATTTTTTCCAGAAGCATTTTTTCCTATCGACAGAAGCCCTATCGATATTTTAAATGCCGACAGAGGTCTAGTTTTGCTATTTCTTGATAATGCTAGAATTGCAATTTCAAAAGAAAAATATTATTTATGAAAAAAATCCAGATTCGGACAATAATGCATGTGCCGCTGGCTGAAATTAAACCAGAAACAGGCACAGTGTTAGCCTCGATGCACTGCAGCCGTCCGATGAACTTTGAGATGAACGAGATTGAGGCACGCCGGCGATCATCGAGTCGGAAGCGTCTCTTACCGCAATCAAAAGCAAGCTGTGTTTCAGCCTCGCCTCTATCTCATCCAAACCGTTGATTTCTGATCGAACGGCGACAAAAGCGTCCTTCCGCGGGCGCCTGCATCTTGGATACAAATCCGCAGGATACACTTGCTGAGTAGCAAGATCAGTCAGCTCATCAGCTGCGGCCGCCTTGAATTACAACTTACAAGACGACCTGTAGGTGCACGACGGCGGCGGCCTCGGCGGCGATGAGCTGGTCGGAGTCGGAGTGCGCCTTCCGGAGCGTGGCGGCGGCGGAGGGGGTGGCTTTTGGCGAACTCTCCTCCTCCTCCGGGATGGAGGAGAGCACGCCGGCCCACGCCGACCCGGCGCCGCCGTAGCTGTAGTAGTAGTACTCGTCCACCATCCGGTAGCCGTAGTAGGCCTCGAACGCGGCGGCGCCGGGCTCCGCCGCCCCAGCCGACGCCGGCCTCAGCCGAAGCACCTTGAAGAACTTGTGCAGCAGCTTCGGGAGCCCCGCCCGCTTCTTCCGACCCCGAACGTCGGCGACGGCCAGCGGCGGCGGCAGCTGCGACATGGATTCTGAAGGATTCTGAAGGCGCAGCTACGAGCTACCTGCTTGTGTTGCTTACCGAGAACTTGCTTAATTGGCTTCTGACCAGCACCAGCTTGTGTCTTCTGGCTAGCTTGTCTCACTTGGCTGATCTTAATTTGCTTTAGGCCAGTGTTTTTATACATGTCTAGCTATAAGCTTTGTGCTTAGCCACAAGCTTAGAGAGAGAGAGAGAGAGAGAGAGAGAGATTAGGATAAGGCCATGGGAGCATGGGAGCATGATGCATGAAGCTTTACAGGTGTGTGGAGGTGAGAGGAACGCGAGGGTTTGGATGCGGGCTGTGAACGCGGAGGAAGTTAGCTTAATCGCAAGGCCAAAATGACCTAGCTATGGTTCTCGAGGCTGGCCGTTTGGATCAATCTTTGGAGTAGATATATGGATTACATGTGCAGTGACATACGTGGTGATATTCCTTAATTTTAATTTGTTGCCCGAAATGATACGAAGAAGATGAAAGTAATTAATTAACCTGTCATGCATGTAGATCAGTAGATCGCCGTGCATCGATTGGACCATGCAATTTTCACTTTGATAATGAAGCATATATAGCAAAAGTTGAGGGTGATCTTTAGATAGAGATATTTTCAGAGGAGTTGTAGCTTGTATATATACGCAGGGATCAGTGCAGTGTGTTTTAAGCTAGACGAATAAGTGGCTGGCATGTAAAACTTAGTAGACCTGATAATTCGGTTGACAATTAACTGTTTGCTGAATATTTGGTATATAGTAATTAACTGAAGAAATTCCAGAATAGTTTTCCAGATCATTGAAACATCACAATGATTAAATACCAGGCTTCATCAAACAGTTCTACGGCAGAGAAACACATGACTCTGGACAGTTTTATGTCTAGGTATGCAGCATATTATCTAACAATAACTCAATTTCGGCCAAGTTAATTTGTTTGCCTACATCACGATTTCCATCGGTGATCTATTTAAGGCGAAGCAAACCATCGAAGTTGCACTTGAGAAAGGCTGAACAATCGTCAAAGTCGGACCTTTATCTCACTGGTCTATTCCCGATTATGGGCCTTGATTTGATGGAGCAAAAGGGGCAAATTTAATGGGCAGATCTTGACCCTAGAGCCCAATTAACTCAGAACTCTGTACAGCCCAGAACAAATCAACCGTGCACGAAACAGCCCAAAGTCCTAGCGCATCTTAATTTTAGAGCGGTTGCAATTAATGCTCCAACTAGGATTGATTTCTCTAGTAGATTATGTTATATAGGATAAAAAAATAATGTGATAATATATTAAATAAGAAAAGAAGAAGAAACTAGGTATTGCATGAGACTTAATTATTTCTACATAACCTCCAAAGCATGACGAGGGAATAGTGATATTATATCAACATAATGAATTAGTAATATCTTGTGGCGTGAGCTTCCGGTGAGGAGGCAACTCTTATATCCCGATTGAGTGCAACCCTGATGAAGTAGCTACTAACTAGAATAAGTCTAGGCCATTCCTTCCAAGTATTTCCACGCTGTTAACAGTTACCGCGCGGTTGCTGTACCATGCTCTACCACTACAAACCTTTATGGCCCAGGGTTAATGCTGCCGCTCGATTACTGCGCGGTAACCGGTTGTCCGGGCACAACCGGTTTTAGTAAACTAACCCGTTCGATTCGAAATTCAAACTTTTTGAACATTCCAAAAATTCCTATAAATACTAGATGATTTATGATAATTTTTAATAATTTCTTTTAAATATTCAAATTTGGATTTTGGAGTAGCATTGGAGCATAACATGATCGATAAGAATAAAAAAGATTTTTTTTGGCTTGGCCCAATAGCCTGCCAATGCCACTTTTTGTCTTTTATTTCTTTTCACAATATTGATATTACTAAATTTGTGATCATATCGTACCATTTAATTCAATTAAAACAACAACAAATGTCATACCAGACTTTTTTTTATTGTATCATAAATTTTCTTTATATTTTACATGTTTATAGATTTTCCCATATTTTTATTTTTTTCTGTATTTTTTAAAAACTAGCATGCGACTAACTGATCCATTACCGATATCAAATTAAACCAGATATAAACCGGCATTGATACCGTTTGGTTTAAAATTTTTGATTCAAAATTTGGATTCAGAATTTTGACTAGTACACTGTGGTTACTGACGACTCTGTCTACCAGTGGCCAGTAGCCGGAGGTCGATGCTACGTGAACCCGGCCTGATATGGCCTGGCCATACCTAGTCTATCCCAACTTATTTGAGCCCCTATATAGAAGCAGCTGAGCGCATACCTACATACTCTCCTCGCAGTCGCAGCCAGCCAGCCAGCGTATGGGAGGCTGGACTCGATAACGGATGGAGATGAGATTCAGATCAAAAGTCAGGCGCAGAGCTAGATAGATATATCGATCGATCTCGATACCCAGCCAGGCAGCCATGCATACGTGAAAAAAGCTGTGAAAGCAGCTAGGTAGCCATGCATCGACGATCATGCAGCACCTTATTTACTTCGTCTGTCAGCTCCCTGTGTACGCACTGCCAACCCAGCCCCACTCGCAGCAGCCGACATCCCAGTGAAGGCACAACGCATGCAATAATGCACATATGCACGGTAATACTACCCCTGGAGTAAGAGTAGCTAGCTGTATGCTTGAGTAGCTCCAGTAGCTGTAGTAGTAGTACACCCCGGGGATCAGGAGAATGCACAAGTTCCCAACACGACTATCCCTCTCTCTACAATCACCATGGATCGTTGCCAACATTGCTCCCAGAGTTCCAGTGTGCACTTGCTGATCATCTATGAGGGCGGCATGCCTAATCTTCTGTGGAGTTAAATGATGATTTGTGACGAAGAGACACACACGATCCAGCTTCGATCGGTTGTCTTACTCGAGCTTAAGTGATTGGTCCAGACATAACAACCTAAGGGGATCATGTGTATTCATAGGAGTGATGTTTTCGTCAATCTCATTTAGGACTGTTCTACAATACTAGTAGGATGTGAGATAAACAAAAATCTAATTAACTCTTTGATAACATAATTTGAGGATTCAAATAAACGAATTTATTATATTAAAAATCCAATAAAGTTTTGGAAGAAATTGAACTGTTTGTGAGTTTAAAACGTGTGATACATCGTAATCCGATCTGATAATAGGCGGAGAAACGGTTGCTGATCATCCAGTCTCATTTACTGCATGCGATGCAAGCTTTCAATATTTCTCTACTAGCTCGTTGAATTTAATTTGTTCCTGTCCATTCAATTGGTGGTACTGCCACTGGCATGGGGATGGAGAGATCTCCTGAAGCAGCTGGCCCCCTCCAAAGGAGTAATTGGAGATCGATGCATCTGCACACACTCTACATCGATCTAGCTGTTCATCTCGAGCTAGCTAGCTAGAGAGTCCGATCGCTCACCCGCATGCCTCTTTCGTGGTGCCATTCAATGCGTGCGTACGTAGTACGTGCCCTACGTACCGGCCTCGCAGCTTGGCTTCAATGAAGCCAAGCTTCGTTCGGCCTCGATCTCTAGCATATATGCATGCTGCATGGGACTGTTTGTGCGAGAGCCGAGAGCTATGTCGTCAAGGTCTCAAACAGTTTCTACCTACCTGATGATCTTGTACAAACCAATCCATGCATTGCTCAAATCTGATATAATACTACTACTCCTTTCTCAAACTATATATAATTTCTAAATAGATTCCTCGATTTTTTCTTTCAAAATACAGGCATGCCGGCAACTGAATTCGTTGTTCTATCTTTTTTAATCCCTATTATCACATCTTTAATTTCTATAATCAACATTATTTATAACTTACACTCTCACTAACTATCCTCTCATATTTTAGAGGCTTATCTTAGTGTGTACATGTTGTCATTTCCTCTTATCTTTCGGTTTAAAACTTTTTATATATCGCCCTTGACTCCTTGTGACCATGCACCAAAATAAGCCTCGTATATTTCTTGAGGAGAGTACAGGTTAATTAGTTTATTGATATGTGATTACGGGTTCTTCTCCACTAGCCACATCCTGCCCTCTCATCCTCTTCACCACGCGTCGATGGAACTTTCACTAAATTTAATTAGGGAATGGGGATAAAAATAAATACGTACACATCCATAGCTATTGGAGTATCACCACGGTAAAATTTATAGCTACGAACGAAATGATGTGCAGTGTCTGATATTTTACATATTTTGGTTATGAATTAAAACACGTCGTACGCGATATTTGTCCGCAAAAATTCAAAATAGATATATACTAATGACAAGAAAAAACCAAAATGATTACAAGAAGGCAACGGTTATATACTACATATATATTTATATTAGGTAGTAATTACAATTTAGAAAATTCCAAAGCTGAGTCCCATGGCCCAGGTTGGCTGGACTGAAGCTCAGTATCGCTACACCCAGGTGACATAGGGTTTGGTTTGTTGGCAACAAACCAAACATACCTTAGCTAATATATATAGCCATACCAAAACTTGGCAGTTTTAGAAGCTTCTTTCTTAAAAACAAAGCCTCAAATTAATCACCACCCATATGTACTCCGATCCTTGACCTTACGAAAATGTACTAATGCCAAAATTTAGCATGACAAAATTTGTTATGGTTTATTAATTTGGCTATAAACCAAACATCTCCATAATCTCTAGACGTCTAGGATAGTTAGGGCTTGAGCCCTATGCTTGGCTCATAAACCATAATCACGATTAGACTATATTAAAATTTTATAAAATTTCTCAAGAAATAAGATGGCTAGTTCCACCCCTGCCTATACCATCATCATGAAAGAAGATGTAGCCATGCCGCCGTTTCCCCTTCCATTGAAGAAGAACCTGCCCAGACTTTGGGTTTGCATCGAAACAAAAGGCTGGATCTATCAACTCTGAGATAGTCGACTGATGTGTGTGTATACATAGCAAAAGAAAAAACTTTTAATTAATATATATGGACGTGTCGCAAATCTCTGTCATCTAACGTTTTTTACCGGACTTCTAGCACGAACACACACCTCATGTACTTATAATATGTTGTACATGCCAGCTTGCACGACAGTTGATCATGCCATTATTTTTAGAAGAGTATGTGTGTATATGTATGCATGTGTGTGTGTATATATATATATGATTAGAAGGCTATGAATGAAAATATTTTTTTACAACATTTAATTTAATCCTACTAGGGTTGCCTTTATATGGATGGAATCTCATGTACGTATTTTTTTATAAGCGTTGGGAGGACTGTCGGATTAATTAATTAAAAGGGGATGTACGTAGAAACGAAATTAAAAAGCAAACTATGTAAGCGGCGCTAAGCAAGATGTACTCGCTCAGATCCACATCCGTGCCTCCTCTTTGATTTTTTGGAGGATGACACTAGGACTGACTCAAAGTGGCGAAAAATCCTAATGTTTCGCTGAATCTCATGTGCGTAAAAGTAGTAATGTGTATATGTATGTATATAGGGTGTGTATTTTCGTGTATATACGGCTTGCTATACTCATAGATGTACACATTTACCTAGAATTTGATGAGAGTGGATGGCAAGTGGGGAGTATGGAGAGGAGAATGTTCCACAATGGCATTTAATTGCCCCATGGAAGAATATAATGCCACGGCACATCAATATCTGGCGGCCATTTTAATGCATGCAACTTGTGGAGTATTGTAGGGGAGAAAGCCAGCTTGAATTGAATTGAATTGCATTGCATTGGATCTACTTTCATTTAACTACCTTCAATCCATCGGTCACAGCGGCATTGATGTGTATGTCTCAGAAATGCATTTCAGTGGCCAGTCTAAATAATGCTCCAGAAATTCAATTTCGACATGGCTCTTGCAACAGTTTGATTGGAGTGTGTGTATTTTGTGATAAAACAAGAAACTTAACTTTTTCATATTAAAAATATTACAATCATATGACGAATAATGCAGTTTAAAGAGGAATTCTAATGCTGTATTTTAATTAGTATATTTAGTTAGTAAATCTCCACAAAAACTTTTTAATCCATATAAGCTCTCACATGTGAAATATAAATACACATATATAACATAAGTCGTACCATAT
>KE373013.1:94004-107665 GCA_000418225.1 Zizania latifolia | reverse complement strand
GCTCGGCGGGAGTTCGCCCCGCTTCTCCAGCAGCGCCACCACGTGCTTCGTCGCCTTGGACGGCTGCCACTCCACCGAGCGGTCAACCTCTACTTGTGGGTCGAGCGCCGCCATGGAGATGTTGAGGTGTGGTGCTAGAGATTTGAGGTTAAACAATCTTCTTGCCTTACGGTAGCAAACGATGCAATCGCAATGCTGATTAGGGTTGCGAGGCGCCAGCGAGGGTTTTGGCTCAAGGAGGAAGACGAAGGCTAAAAGCTTAAAACGCGCGGAAGGATAAAATGCCTTTCAGCAAGCTATTTATAAATTCTCCACACAACCGTCTAAATCCCCGAAGCTCCAAGATTGCCTCGGAACACGTCTCGAAGCAATCTTAGGTATTAACCGCGTCGGTTGATATGCCTTAGATTTTGCCTCATAACCGTTGATTACAGATCTAAAGGCGGATCCTGAGGAGCGAACCGACGCTTGCAGTTCATTAATTTGAACTCGCGTCCGAGAAGGCAGCCTTGGAAGTTACATTGGTCCCATCGAAACTGTCAAATCTGACACACGTCACCCTGTGCAAGCAAGACGTCTTTTCGCCAGATGGGGCCCACTAGCACTCCATTGCCCCGGACTGCTCTGACTGACACCTTTTCGTTAAAGACCACTTGATAGATCTATCTGTCCCCATATACAAGTCGGCTTCGTCGGACACCAATACAGCGGTTGCACGGATTTGAAATATTTTTGAGACTAGAGCTTATTTTATTCAAGAAACTCCAGCCTCGGGGGCTGCACCCGGCAGGTGCACCTGAGCGGTAAACTGACCGAGAGAAAATCATCAAGATCAAAATATTAAAGCCCTTTCCGACTGCTCAACTACATCTGCGCACCGCAAAGAGCTCGGGGGCTACTGTCGGGGATATGATCCCGAGCTATCTTCCGAGTGATTTTAACCCGACCAGTCAACGGTCAATATCCTCCAGGAGGCTTGGTCGGAGATCTGAGGGATTCCCGAGTCCAGCACTCGGGAAATCCCTCCCGATCACCGGCACTCGGACGATCGCCAGGCTGTCATTTATTTCCATAATACAACAGTTATCAGCACTGTAATCTTGGAAGTTATTGTCCACAAACCGACAGTTTATCCTTTTAATTGGTTATTAACAGGGCACTTAATCACCATTTGTAACCTTCGATCTCTTTCATATAAAGGGATCGGAGGAAGCCTAAAAGGGCAAGTTTTTTAGACAGAAGTTTTTACACGTTTAAGGCTATTTCACGCCTGAAAGCTCATATTCCACACACAGGACTGGGGTTATTATCCTCCGGGAGGCCCGAACCAGTCTAAAAGATTCTGTCTCCGTCTCTTTGTGTGAGATAACCATCAAGTTTCGTACACACCTATCCCCTTAGCCTAATCAAATCCATACTGCGGGTAACCCCATGTGCACTGTCGCTTCGTACGCAACGACAAGTACCAATCACAAATGGAACCAGTACTAAAAGTCTCATACATCAGTTAAAATTAATACGAAAAGTTATTGGTACGTATAACCGATACTAATGTAAATTTTTAGTATCGATTGAGAACACCAACTAGTATTAAACATATTAGTACATGTTGATGTCCCTAACCGGTACTAAAAGTCTGGGTATTAGTACCGGCTGGGGACACCAACCTGTATTAAAATTTTAGTACAGGTTGGTGTCCCCAGCCGGTACTAATACCTAGAATTTTAGTACCGGTTGGAGACACCAACATATACTAATATGTTTAGTACTGCTAGTACTAATATACCAGTACTATTTTGATTTAGAATTTAATGGAGTAAATGCATATAAAATAGTATGAAAAATGCTGTAACACAAAAGAAATATAAGACACATTAGATTTTATCATGGTATTTAAAATTAAATTTTAACCATTAATTTCTCTAATAATATATTTTTAATAAGTATGATTAACAATACGTGGAAATACTTTTAAATATGTATCCAACAATACCATTTTTATATCATTGAAAAATGCAATTTGCAAGTTAAAATTTATTAAAAAAATTATGCATGCTGCTTATATAAATTCATTCAAATCAGAGTATTTTTTATACTATTTTATATGCATTTATTCTCTTCAATTTTAAATCAGAATATAATAGTAGTACTAGTAGTACACGTGCTGCACTAGTAGTACTAGTACTATTAAACCCATTAGTATAGGTTGGTGTCTCAAACCGGTACTAATACCCAATATGAAAATGATTTTATTTTTTCCTGATATTTTGATTTCCCGCTAGCGTCCCTTTAGTACCAGTTAGGTTGTACAACCGGTATTAAAGATTTCTCGTCTGATATTTTGATTTTTCACCCATGCCCCATTTAGTACCAGTTAGGGATACCAACCGATACTAAAGGATAAGGTATAAAAAGGAGTCAACATCTCCTCAAAATAAACCAACCAATTCCTACTCTTCACACAAAGCTTGAATTCTTTCCACCATCGGCCACCATCTCATCCATGGCTGGCACCCTAGCCTCCTCCTCCGCATTTGAGGCCTATCTGGTGCTCCCAAGTGAGTAATTTGTGCATATATTCTTTCGTTTTGAATCGTTAAGCAACATATGTATTATTTTTTTAATATTTTCAAGAACCAATGGACCACTATGACAGAGGACGTAGAGCATATCTTACTCTATGTAATGCCATCAATTTAGTTGCGGCCAGGGATTTAGAGAAGGACGAGAAGAATGAGGATAAGGACGAGAAGAATAGGAATGAAAATGAGTAGGATTCTGTATGAATATTTCTAATGTATGTAAAGTATTTTTAATGAAGTATTTGAGTTATCTAATGTTTGTAAAGTATTTCTAATGTAGTATTTGATGAGTTACATTGATATATATATGTATATGTATCGTAAGTTTTTTATCCCCATTACGTAATTGATTGTCGATATTTACCACCATCGTATTAAAACCAACTTTAACAAAGTCTAATTAAAAAAATAACGTATAAAACATTATCTTAAAATAATGGTAATGATAAGAAGAATTATTTTTTTAAAAATAGGCTTTTAGTATAGATTGTGTACTCTAACCGGTACTAAAAGTTCAACTTTTGGTACAGGTTGGGGACTCCAACCGGTACCAAAAGTCTAACTTTTGGTACAGGTTGGAGTCTCCAACCTGTACTAAAAAGTGTATTAGTATCGGTTGAATAACTGGTACTAATGTGTGACCCCTTTAGTTCTAGATGGATAGTACCGGTTTAAAATCTGAGACTAAAGGGAGATTTTTAACCGGTACTAATAACGTGTTCTCTAGTAGTGTCTAACTCCTAAATTATTTGTACTGTATCCATAAGTGCTCAACATTTAGCAAACAAAACTAGACACAGGAAATAAAACCAAGATGGGCCATATATATTTGCAGTACATACATCAACACTTTTTTTCGTAAAAACACTACTATTTATCACCAGTCCAACTTGTCACGCTTTGTTTGAGATGGAGTAGCTAGCTAGTCAATGCAATACTTTTACCCTGTCATATCCGTACAAAAACAATGTAGGGTACATAAGATGCGTGCATGTGAGTTTAAAACTCCTCTTCCTAGACAAACATAAGCATGCAATAGAGCATCAGAAGCTTAATTTTATCTAAGGGAAGGACTATACTCACACTGCAGTGTACTCTGAGAAGATGCATACAAAGTGAATAAGACTGAAGAGAGATTGGGCACCCTCCTTTACCTATTTAATTACGTCCCATTGATATGTTGCTCTTGTCGCTTCCTTTTGTCAAACTTGCGCGCGGTTCATTGCTTTGAAAAGATAGCTCTTAATAAGTGTACTACGTTTAAGGAATAAGAGATACATTCAGGTGAAAATTAATCTAGGCAACTTTAGCTTCCGATTCAATTATTCTCATTTAGCTCTGAATTCTTGTCATCACTTCTGCCTGCTCATATATACATTGCACCGATTAGCAGCTTTAATTAATGCAGTGGTCCAAAAGAACTAATTGACACGAGACATACACTAGAAGACATAGAGCAATTTAGATAAGCACATGCAGCCATATAAGTGAAGCTGGATAAACACTTTATAACCAACAGCATGATTATTAGTTTCTAGTAGAGACATACACAAAGAGACATGTTATAGGTGATAGATATGTACTTTGTCTATTTATTCTCCCCTTTTTTATGGATCAGTCTGTTTCAATATTCTTGGACTTATCTTGTTAACCTATAGCAGTTTATTGTATTAGCAGCAGCTTTACCCGTGGGCAAAACGAATGTTAGAAAGCAAGGTGGTAGTAAGTTTTACATATTTATGTTAACCACTTGACTCTTCGCAGCCTTTTGTGGCTGGGCCAAAAGAATGTTCATTACACGCGATCAAGTACACTGTCATTTACAAACCCATTCTACTTTAATTAATTAATTTTTGTCCTTAAAATTTAGAGTCGCCTTAATTACAAGTCTGAATGATTTGGGAGGCTCCGAAAAAAATTTATGGATGGTTTGGATGACATGAATCCCAGCTTATACCTAGTATGTATATAGTCGTTGCATATAATACTCCTTGGAGTAGCGGTACGTGTAGTTTATATATGCCATTTATTATTGCCACAGTGATATATTATTGCTACAGTGATATTTAAGTCCACTCATCCTCCATCTTTATTTTGCGTATTCTGGCACAATATATACTTTGATTCAATGCGAGTGCCTGTTTTAGTCGCAAATTTGAAAGAAAATGTGAAACTTAACTCAAATATAAGTACTTGATAATTTGTTGATATTTACGGCTAAGCAGTACTTTAACTTGCAGCAAAAATAAAAATTTGGCGATCAAATAAATGCATAAGGGGTACTCCATCCAAACTAATGGGTATTGTTTCATTTACAGTAATAACTCCGCACCCCGGCCTCACCCAATCAACGTATATATATATATGCATGTCGATTAACTTTGACACCGGGCAGAGTTAAGCATATGTTTTCGGGCTATTAGGCGAGGAAAACTGTAAGTTGTAATTTTGTGCACCTTACAAGAATAATGCATGGTTATTTAGGTGCTTCTTGGTTGTGCTTTTTGTCAGTTAAAAAGTTGTGGACCAGTGCTACTTTGAAACGAAAAACAAATTTTAGGTAAGTTATCGTCAAAACTGCAAAAAAAGAAAAACTTTAAACAATTTTTAGATTGCTTTTAATTAAGTTATAGGAGAAACAAGCAGGGGGCTTAAAAATAACTTACCTGTAGATTGCTACTTGTAATATTGATATCAAATTTCTCAGATTAAAATACGTATTAATTAGCAGCTGGACCTGGGATCTATGATTCATATATAAATATATTTATTGTAAAAAAATAAAATATTTCTCACAACAAGATATGTGATGCATGCTGGGGTCATATATATATATATATATATATATATATTCCATTTTCCCTCTATTTAGTTCAGATCGATATATTCATTCAACGCATGCATGCTAGCTTACCCCAACGGTTTAACATAATTAATTTGGACTTTGGAGCAGGCCTTTAATTTAGCAATAATCTAGCTTGCTTCAGACCTTTAATCCCCTTATAAGGTGGGTATAGTAGTTCTGCGGCATTAGTCTAAAGAGTGATTTTATAGTTCTTGAGGAGGTAAGGTAGTGGTACCTCCTGGTTTCCTCAATGATAGTAAAATTTCTCTAGTCTAAAACATGTGACTAGACCTCGTTGTTTCAGGCCAGCAGGCTTATGGGCTAAGTTTGGACACACGTTTCTCATGGTGCATTTAAAAAAAAATCTATATAAAATTATCAAAAATATTTTAAAATATTTTATTGATTTTTAGCATTATATTTATTTGTTTGAAACCTCAAGTAGCTGTCATGAAACTCAGTTTCTTTATTTTCTATCTTCTATGTATAGCCTATTTCAAACAAACTTAGGCATTAATTTCATACTCCCAAAATCTATATTTTAAACAATAATGATTATGGTCAAATTATTTTATCATACGATTGACTTTAAACATTCTAAAATGACTTTTTTCTCTGACCGAGTAGTCAATAGTATGTGCTTAATTTGGATGGCTAATTTGCTGCATCTTCTTTCTCTGCAGAAATTAAGCTAGCTAGCCGGGCCACGGTATATACGTGCTTACGTCGTAAACTAGGCAGGGTTCACGTACGTACGTACTAGCTTGGCTACTACTGGTGGGTACAGCAACTCCATATAATTATGTAATCATGCGTATACCGTGGTATACACGAGCCGACCCAATAATTAATCGCTTTCCTTAGCTACATATAGCTACGTACGCAATACGTACATGCAGCATATGAGAGGCAGGCAGGCATTCAGAGACGACAGCGACTGGGGTGCAGGAATCATATTTCAGATCAGTTATTTGATCAGAAAGTGTGTAAATTACATTGGCCGGCAGGAAAATGCAGGGCACGCATGATGCATGGACCGTTAAAATTAAGGTATGTATATATGCATGCAATAATGTACGTTAATGTGACGCATGTCGTGCAGAGTATTTGTGATCCGTAAAAAGATGGTACTACGGCTCTCGATCAGAACTGGGGCGGGCGAGGCAGTCGATTTGCAGGCAGCAGGCTGTTGCAAAGTTAAGCCCTTCACTGTACGTTTGGCCATATGTAGTAAACGTTGCTGCAATGTGTCATTTGTACGTACGTACGTGATCTGATCGATCAATCGATCGCCAACAACTCAACAAGGGGCAGCTAACAATAGTTGCATATGCATCGTACTACGTAGGCGAGTATGGAAAAGAGGAAAACATAAAGATCGAGCAGATAAATTTAGAGTGTCATGTTGAACTGGGGTTAGTTGCACACACGGATCTTACTACATCTAAACTGTAGATGTAGCGGTTTAGTGCATATTAATCACGGTCGAGCTTCGAGTAGACCGTTTACTCTATCTTTTCCATTTCCAAATGACTTGTATATATAATCAAATATCGAAATATTATCTCACTGATAAACAGAAATAATAGTACTTTCTTTTGACATTAGTATATTACAATTTTTGTGCTAATTACTTCACAACATTAACTAATGATGTATTTAGTACTAAACTTAGTACTTAAATATGCCATATATATATATATACATTAATTAATGATAGAGGAGGTCTAAAAATTAATAGCGAAAATACATTAATAGACTTACAAAAATTAAAACACTACAATTTTTCACCTATATCTATCATTTAATATTTTTTACCAACATGTGATGTGATGATTAGAGAAGGAAATTATTAATACACCAGTGTATATTACAGGGTGTGTCACTGAACATGTACCGTGCTACTGATCTTCTTGGAATATACTCGTATAGGCGCCTGCAGGTGCGAAGAACGATCGTACGCATGCAAGCACAATCACCAAGATCGATTCATGCGTGCGTAGTACTGGTCAATGAAGCTGCGGCAGGCTTGTCACGCCTCGTTGTACGTGTACATGTCGTTGTGTTGCTGCTCGACCGATCGATATCTTTCGGGATCGTCGTCGTCGTCGCCGGCCAGCGACCAGCCGGCCGGCTGTACTGATCTGCTCCGCCGGCGCGCGGGGCAGGTGGCCGGCAGTGGTGGGGCAGCCGCACTCACACGTACGACCAGCTGCTAGTGCCTTGTCCGTCTGCGAAAGGCGACTCATGCGTCATGACTTGACGCTACATGCATGTGAGTTGAAAGGAAAATAAAAATAAACCAAACATTTAAGATGATGAACCTATCTACGTATGTTCTATTATTTATTGTAGATAGAGGAAAAATAAACCACTAAATTCGATTTGAAAGTGTAAAATAGATTGTCCAACGACCACAGTTTAGACTCTTGAGACATCCATATTCAAGTTAGCGTGCATGCATGGCTATCTCAGCTGAAACAAGACACCACCCTCGAGCCGTCTTTTCCCTCCATATTTATTGCACTTGGCCCCAAAACATGACTGTGCACAACACATGCACAACGGTCTACTCTCTCTCGCTCTCTAAACCTGAATGCTTAAAAGGGGCAAAAGATTCCTCATTTTTGCAAACATTCCCTCCTATACCTCTTCTTCTCGGATCACAAGCTACCCATATTTAGACACCAGAAGTGACACCGGCCGGTGTGTTCAAAGTTCGTCTAGCTAGTTAGCGTGGAGCTAGCTAGTGCAGTAGCTTGTTGTTGCTAGCTAGCTATAGCTGCTGAGATCAATCGAGATCAATGGCGGACGGGGGCCTCTGCGAGCTCTTGGCTGACGACCGCGACTTCCGGCACGTCGTCGTCGACGCCGACGACCTGTTCAGCATCATCGAGACGTGGGAGGAGTGCATCAACGGCGCTGGGGCGGCTTCGTCTGCTGCTGCCGGCGGCGGTGTCGGCGAGGCAGCTGCGAACGATGTTGTCGTCGGTGCCAGGACCGTGGCGAACGCTAGTCGGTGGGAGGGCCGCGACGAGGATAAAGGCCGCGGCGGCTGTGGCCCTCCGGTGCAGAAGAAGCAGAAGGGGCCGTCGTCCGTGACTTCGCCGGTTGCGGCAACGACGTCGGACAACGATAGTGGGGCGGCGAAGATATCACACATCACGGTGGAGCGCAACCGGAGGAAGCAGATGAACGAGCACCTCGGCGTGCTTCGCTCGCTCATGCCATGCTTCTACGTCAAGAGGGTAATCACTAATTAATTATAAGCATGTACACTAGCTGCTAATACTATGCATGCTACCTTGGCTTAAGTTTATGTCTATTACCAGCATCATTCTAAAGTGCTGAAATAGTGAGCTAAAATAATAATTCGACTAATTAATAATTAAGTTAAATAAATATTATAAATTTAAGAAATGGTATGGAAAAAGTTTGAGCAACGATGATGAAGAAACTAAACTTTTTTAAGAAATCATACTTTGGGTTTTTTTGGAAGTGTGATACTATACGAATAATTCAGTGATTTTGATATGCATCTTTCGAGTGTATAAAGTTAGCTGTTGCATCTTATTTTTGCCTGGTGATGTGCTGCAACAGTTGTATGCATGATTGAGTTGCATGTATCTAGCTACAGCGTATAGTAAATGACTAGCAATTAACTATGCAAGCCACGATGATGCTGCAAGCTTGTAGTTCCCTAGCTTGCTATAGTTTGTTCGTAGTACTCTTGCATCACTCGAGAGAATATCTAGTACGGTGTCACAGTACAATTCAAATGAGTGAGGGCGTGTGTGTGTGTGTGTGAGAGAGAGAGAGAGAGAGGATGCTGTCATATCATTGCTAACATATATGGAGATTAGTTGAAGAGAGATCCTTGCAAAACCTAATTAATTAGCAAGTGAAGTTAACATATAGTATATATGGTGTGGTAAATGCAGGGCGACCAGGCGTCGATCATAGGAGGGGTGGTGGACTACATCAAGGAGCTGCAGCAAGTGCTACGCTCGCTGGAGGCCAAGAAGAACCGCAAGGCCTACGCCGACCAGGTGCTCGTCAGCCCGCGCCTCCCCGTCAAGTCCACGCCGCCGATCAGCCCGCGCCTGGCCGCCGCCGTGCCGATAAGCCCCCGGACACCGACCCGGCCGGGCAGCCCGTACAAGACCGGCGCCGTCGGCGTCAGCGCCCGCCCGCTGCATCCGGCCGCCGCGACGTCGGCCTACAGCTACAGCATGTCGCCGGCCATGACGCCCACGTCGTCCTCGTCGACGACGACGCAGTACTCGCACCACGAGCTCTCGCTCTCGCCGCAGCCGCAGGCGCCGCCTTTCCTCCCCACCCTGGACAGCCTCGTCACCGAGCTCGCCGCGCGCGCCGCCTGCAGGCTCTCGGCCGGCGCCGCTGGTGGCCTCCTCGCCCCCGACGTGAAGGTGGAGTTCGCCGGGGCGAACCTGGTGCTGAAGACGGTCTCCCACCGCGCGCCGGGCCAGGCGATCAAGATCATCGCCGCCCTGGAGTCCCTCTCGCTCGAGATCCTCCACGTCAGCATCAGCACCGTCGACGACATCACCGTTCTCTCCTTCACCATCAAGGTACATATATACATATATTATACATATATATACACACATCGTTCATTGAGATCTCCGTTATTGCATCGATCCGTAGCTAGCTAAGCAACCATTAACCATTGTTAACCCACTGTTAACCTTCAACCTGGAGCTACCTGTTAGTAGGACATGTTCATTTCATGTGACGAACAGTAAACTAACACTGCTACAGTACAAACTACCACTGTAACTAGGACAAGAAATCCGAAAAAAACGGATGGTAGGTCAAATGTTTCAGTTCACCATCAGTAAAACATATATGTTATGAAACAAAAAAAAATCCCGTCATTGACACACAACTTGTGGTTTTGTTGAGCACAAGTTAATTGCGAGAGAGAGAGAGAGAGGGAATTGAAGGGGGCCGGGCATTGCCAGAGAGAGAGAGAGAGAGAGAGAGAGAGAGAGAGAGGAGTGAAGTAGGATGAGGTCTACTAGCCCTGCCCAAATAAATTTGATAATAAAATTCAATTTTTCTTCTTTGTCGGATGTCCGAGGCAAAGCATTTTTGCTGAAGCTAATTAAGCATGCATAAAACCAAAGAACCATCAACGACTAATTAACTGTTCATGTCCTGCATGGATTTGCCATTTTGGCCCATGATTCCCGCTCACACTTATATATATATGGTGTTTAATAAAAACTTCCAAATATTCGATAAGTTCAATAAATGTGGGCATGCATGTAGCGTGTAGGTCAAGTTCTATCCGGACATTCTCTATTGTAGAGCTCAGGTGCACAGTGGTACGTGTGTGTCCACAGTACTACCGTAGTTCTCGTGTACACAGAGATTTGAAAATGGCCTATCGAGTATTTATTGGTAATGGCCGGCACTTCTGTATAATCTCTAGATAGATCTCTGAAATAAAGAGCTCGAGAAACTACCTACTACCAGAGCCATGCTTATATACATACAGGTATGTGTGTGTGTCACTGATGCAAACTTTTCATAAGCAGTCGAGCTATATTTACGCAAGAGTACTCGTTCTATGTACAGCTAGCTAGCTAGCTGTAGAACGTCATCGTAGAGTAAATGAGTGATTAACTATGTGGTACTACTTGCTTGCAGTTGCCACATCGATCTTAATTCAGACATCTTAAATGTGTTCACTTGAGTGTGACTGTATTTACGAAATTTAGATGAGCTAGCTAGCTAGTTATGTGGTAATGGCCAACATGCATGGCCATCGATCTAGCTACTACTACTACACACACAGTTGCATGGCTTGATTGATTAATTAGTTTAATTGTGTGTGTATACTGCAGATTGGGATCGAGTGCGAGCTGAGCGCCGAGGAGTTGGTGCAAGAAATTCAGCAAACCTTCTTGTGACGTACGTTCCTACGTACGTACGTACGCTGGCCTGGCTGGCTGGCTAGCTAGCTAGATATATCTTAGTCTGCATGCATAATACGTATATATGTACGTATACGTTCATGCATGTGTCTAGCTATAGTTAGTTGCGTGTGGCTTAATTTGCAGGGGCCAAAGCTAGAGGTAGAGATAAGAGCTTGCAGGACTACTGGAGATACATGCATGCACACACACATATATATATATATATGCAATGCAAGCTGAACCGTGCATATATGCATGGCTTAATTGTTTCGATGATCTGTGGCTTGCTGCAGTTGCTAATTATTACGAATTAATGCATGGTTAATTAGTTTTGTCATATATCTTGATCTGCTCTCCTGCTTTGTTTGCATGCATGTTCGGTACTCCGATCCGTGCGTCCAAATCGATCAGATTTAATTCGTGTTTCCGGTGATCTTGTACACTAAGTGATCGACCACACAGCCGCAGTAGTCTGGACTCTAGGCCGATCAGATTCATGCATGCAATAATTGCAGACGTACACATACGTGATACGTATATGTGTATAGCTTCTTCTACCTATATATTTGCTACCTATATTCGTACGCGACGAGTGTATTTTTCTTAAGATCGAGGGGAATGCAATGGTTCATTTATTTTAGTCTATACCAAATTATAGGGATTGGACACTGCAAGAAAATTTCCAAGTCAATTAGAGAAACAATGAATAAATCTGACCATCCATTCGGTGGGAATTATTCAGATTAAATATAAGATTATTCCATGTTAAGTACAGTTTGTAAATTATTAATTTTAAATTTCGTAATTATTAAATTAAGTATAACAGTAAATATATATACAGGACAACTCGGTACTGATTAATTCCTAATCATGGAATTATTAAATCATGAATACTATAACTGAGAAACAAATTAGCACAATTTATATTTATCAATTCTTAATTTTTAATTTTACAATTATTAAATTAAGGGTTGGTATGGTTTGATACTTACCAAATTAAAAAGGTACTTATGAATCTTGGACAAATTTTGGTACTATCAGATTTTTGGTAGGATAGGGCTGATTGAGAAACAATTTGGTTTGATACCAATTAAGAAGACATTAATATGTAGGTAATGTCAAAATTTTGGCACCAAAAATTTTCTACGATATATTTAGTTTGCTACCCTACCAAAATTTTGGTAGGGTAGGAAACTAAAACATTCTTAATAACATACGGAGTACTAAATTGAGACTTCGCATGAGTACAAATATTTCGTAAGTTATTGATAATTTTGAATTTTGCAATTATCAACAGAAGTAAATTGTATTATTCTTGAGTACTTAAAAATATTACATATAACCTTCAGTAAAATTGGGGTGCAAAATGTGCGTGATATAACATAGATCACACAAATGAGACTAGTACTAAATATCATAGATATTATTTATTTTCAGGACCAGTTTACTATAGGTTGACATCAGCTACTTTAATTTGTTGTTTGGAATTCCTACTTTTTATGCTCTGATTATTTGAAATTACTGTTGACCTGAACATAATACTAGCAGACCAACTAGACTAATCCAATTAATGTTAGTTCCAAATAAATTTCAATGCGAATGTGCCCTAATAATCTTCCGATGGGAATGCTTAAGGCCTTATTCACATAAGAGCAAGGCTAACGATTTAGCTAGTAATTGGCTTTATACTTATGCCATGTCACATATAGCTGATCTAATAGTACACTCATATAATAGTTAGCTAGCTATATATACTATATATTTAATGTATAACTTACTATATCATCTCACAAAGTTTATGAGAATCTGTGTACCAGCGGACTATTAGCTACTAGCCCGCTTCTCTTCTCTCTCCTCCACCTCAATACTATTCTAATGTGATAGCTCTTGTAGCCTGCTTACATCAGCTTATTATATTTGCTCTAAGCCAGGATTCACATGGATGGGCAGAGAGCCGGAGATTGAGCTCAGATAAGCCAAAATCCTAGACCATCCACAATCCACATGCATAGGCTGAAACTGTTCAATTTTCAGGCCTGTACATGGGGATGGGTTGGGTTGGGACCCATCCAAATGAGGCCTAAGTGGCTCATGTTATGATCAATCATCTTTGCATGGCCTAAATGTCTAGGCCAATTTAAATCGATGCGTATTAATGATTTCTTTGAAGGAAACAGGCGTCCTGTAGAAATGGTCAGAAACTTTGGGTTATACTGGAACTGGAGATCAAAAGTCGAGGTACATGCCAGCATTATAGCAAAGACTAGGATATATGATAAAACTTACATC
>KE373013.1:33573-50548 GCA_000418225.1 Zizania latifolia | reverse complement strand
TTATCCATTTTCCTGTTTATTGTTGAAGTAGTACTATTGGTTTACAGGATACTGCTACTCTTGGTGTGGTTGTTGTGAAGCATTGTGGATACACAGCTGTTGTTCAAGTTCCTGTAGATGCTCAACTGACAACTGTTTCTCTACTGCAACATGACATTAACATTGAAGATCAGCCTGAGGGAGGTAGCAATGCACTTAATGTCAATAGGTTAGTATTTGGAAATTGGACAGGATGGACAGATATTTTCTTATGCTAACTTGATAATTCTTAACCATGAGTTAACCCATAGTGGTCCCAAGAAATTTACTTCACCTCTGTTTATCTTGGCCCATTTCTTTCTTTCTTTTTTACTGCTGTTCCAGTATATTGGTTGGATAAAACATATAGTAAGTTACTAACCACATTGTCCTTTTTCAGCTTAAGGACGCTGCTTCATAAATCATGTGCTCAATCATCTGGAGGAGTTCAGAGGTTGCAGAGTTCTAATCCTCAAGAGAGCGAATATACTACAAAATTTGTCCGTAAGGTAATGACAGATAGCCTGCAGAAGCTTGAAGGTGAGGCTCCACAAGAAACAAGACTAATAAGATGGGAACTTGGAGCTTGCTGGGTACAGCATCTACAGAATCAGACTTCCGAGAAGGCCGACATCAAGAAAAGTAAGGAGGCTAAGGATGTTCCTACAGTGAAAGGCCTGGGGAAACAATTTGGTCAGCTGAAGGAGATCAAGAAGAAGACAGATGACAAGAGTGGAAAAGGTGCATCTGCAAAAGAAAATACTTTGCCAAATACAAATGATGCACGGACAGACAACCCTGCCAGCACAAAGGAGGATAAGGAGACAATTCTGCAGAGATGGCTTCCAGAAGCAGCTTTCCAAAGACTAAAGGAATCTGAAACTGGACTTCATGCTAAGGTTATTCCCTCATCATTTCTGTTTGGATATTTCTCAAATGTTGTCATGAGAAATTACCTCACTTTCACTGAGTCCCTTCTTCTCGAAACAACAGCGCATAACAACAAAATCTATACTAGTTGATTGATGGCATTGTGAATAAACTGTTATCCGGCTGCTTTTTCATGAATTCTATTGCTAGGAACAGTTAGCTCAACACTAGTTTATACTTTATAGCATAATCTATCATATTGGCCATATCATTAGGTCGTCTGGTTGATACTTGTTTTACCGCATGAACTGGATTGGTATGTTACTATAGGTTGGCTGGGTTTTACGTCTCTAAGATGCTGCTCCCCTCATTCTTCACTGCACATTATTCTTTTTGATTTTATGCTTTTCTATGCAGTCACCTGATGAATTAATTGAGATGGCGCACAGATATTATGATGATACTGCTGTGCCGAAATTGGTAATGTATTGTACTCCTGTGGCAACAATCACGAACATGTGTTCTATGTGAGACAGTGAGGCATTAATTTTTTTCATTGCTTTTATGTGTTATCAGGTTGCTGATTTTGGTTCACTTGAGCTTTCTCCAGTTGATGGAAGGACATTGACAGATTTTATGCATACTAGGGGACTCCAGATGCGCTCACTGGGACAAGTGGTACATACTTCATAGTTGGGTCATGTTCTAGAATTTTTTTGAATCATTAAAAAGAATTTTCATTCATTTGAAAATAATAATATATATATTATGACAAATGAAGTAATCCTTTATTTTTGTGTGTTTCAGGTCAATCTTGCTGATAAGCTCCCGCATATCCAATCCCTGTGTATACATGAGATGGTAGTTCGAGCATTTAAGCACGTACTTTGGGCTGTTATTGCAGCTGTTGATGATATAAATGACATGGCCGAGTCAATTGCATCATGTTTGAATATCTTGCTGGGACCATTTACAGAAGAAAATAACGATGGAAAGTGCTATGAGGATAATCATCTCAGGCAAAAGTGGTTGGACGTCTTTCTAGTAAAGAGATTTGGTTGGATATGGAAAGACGAATATCGCCTTGATCTAAGAAAATATGCCATTCTCCGTGGTATTTGCCATAAGGTAATAATTCACATCTTATTACTATTGCTTCTTTTCTCCTCAAGGTTCTACATTATAGATTGTATCTGTTCACTTCTGGAATCATGATTTGAATGATAACTCCTGCCATTTAGGTAGGACTAGAGCTAGTTACCAAAGATTATGACATGGATATGCCAAATCCATTCAGAAGGTCAGATATAATCAGCATTGTTCCTATCTACAAGGTAAACTTTACTCTTTGGATTTTGTAATTGAATGAGAAGTGCAAAGAATTTCTGGTTATCAACCTTTTTAACCATGACGTTTTTACTCCAGCATGTTGCATGCTCATCAGCTGATGGTCGAACCCTATTGGAGTCATCCAAGACTTTCCTGGACAAGGGAAAACTTGAGGATGCTGTTAACTACGGCACAAAGGTTCAAAGTCCTGGTCTTACTGTTGCATGACACATGGTGATGGTTTCATGGACACTACTTCACCCCATTGATTATATATGCCTATATGGTGATGCAGGCTCTTGCAAAACTTGTTGCTGTTTGCGGTCCTTACCACAGAATGACAGCAGGAGCATACAGCCTTTTGGCAGTAGTGCTTTATCATACTGGTGACTTCAACCAGGTATTTTCTTTTTGGGACTTTGCTGGTAATTCTTTTTCCATGTCCTGTAAACTGTGATCGCTTAATTTAAATTATGCAAGAACTATCTTCTGGGCAAATATGTTAATTGCTCATGGAGTTGCTTTATGGTTTTAGACAAATCTTGCGTACAATAGATGGAATAATGTAGAATTATTTTGAACAACAATTAAATTGATGATCATGTCTACTTTGTAGACTGTAAGCTACATCAGTGTAATGCAATGCAATAATGTTACTCATCCATGTGACATGAAGTACGGAAGCGATATGCACTTGTTGGGTGGTTAACCCTTGTATTTATTGAGCGAAGTTTAACTTGTATATGCATAGATTATTATGATTATATGCTATCCAGTGTTGTGGAATGTTATCTTTACTAATGTTGATGCTCTTTTTTACCAGGCAACTATCTATCAACAGAAGGCTTTGGATATTAATGAAAGGGAACTTGGGCTTGATCATCCAGATACAATGAAAAGCTATGGAGATCTTGCTGTTTTCTATTATCGTCTGCAACATACAGAACTGGCATTAAAGTAAGTTGCAGTTATTTACTAAAGCTATATGCTTAGTGATGCCATGTAGTTTGTTTTTTGGGCTTACCTATAAAGTCTGTTCTATTTACTCTCTTTTGAAGTCTCAACCATATTTCTGTTTCCTATGTTAGGTATGTGAATCGTGCCCTATATCTTTTGCACCTGACGTGTGGGTCCCCTCATCCTAATACCGCTGCAACTTACATTAATGTGGCAATGATGGAAGAAGGGCTGGGTAATGTTCATGTTGCACTTCGTTACCTTCATGAGGCTCTAAAATGCAACAAACGGTTGCTTGGTGCTGATCACATACAGGTTTGCAACCACATTTCAGTTTGACTTGAAATTGTGTGTTCTAAGACATATATACTCTAATTCATGCTCCCATCAATTTTTATGCACACAGTCGCACACTCACTTTGCTGGACATTATGACAACCATTACCTCCCATGATCCAATCAGAATTTGACGCTAAAAGTTCATCTTATATATCTTGATGTTTTATTGACAGACTGCTGCTAGTTACCATGCTATTGCTATTGCTCTGTCATTAATGGAAGCATACTCTTTAAGTGTCCAACATGAAAAAACCACTTTACGAATACTTCAAGCAAAGCTTGGGTCAGAAGATCTTCGTACACAGGTAAGCAAACAAAAACTGATTAATGGTGATGCATTCTCCCACTTACCCATCAATTTCAATTATTAATGATTTTCCATTCTCACTGCAACAAGGAAATCTGATAATATGTTTTCCATAGGATGCTGCTGCTTGGCTGGAATACTTCGAGTCCAAGGCACTAGAGCAGCAGGAAGCAGCACGTAATGGTACTCCAAAGCCTGATGCTTCAATAGCAAGCAGAGGCCATCTGAGGTATATTACATGACTGTTTGTTTTTGCTACATCTGTTTTGGAAGATTGTTTTCTGCTTGTGCTAAGTATTGATATTATATTTTTTGTCAGTGTTTCAGATCTTCTGGATTATATCAATCCAGATGATGAACTCAAGGCTAAGGAAATGCAAAAGAGACAAGCCCGTTCAAAGGTATGTTTATTGTTAAAACATTCCACTGGTACTATCACTATGTGACATATTTTTCTTTCTCCAAAGGTCATTCTCATACTTTCACATTATGAATTATAGATCAAAGGTCGATCTGGGCAAAATCCATCTGAAACAGTCGATGATGAAGATCAAAGTAGCCCACCACCTAACAATGGCCATGCATTCATTATCCAAAAAAACAATGACTGTTCATTAACCGAGAAGGAGAACTCTGAAGTCAAAGAGAATGGAACATTTGGTCAGCATGTGAAATTGAAAGACAAAATACCAAGTAAAACCATAAGCCGTGTAACTCAAGATGATTTTACTGAAGAGTACATGTCAGATGAAGGGTGGCAAGAAGCTGTTCCAAAGGGACGATCCACTGGGAACCGCAAAACTGGTGCAAATGCAAGGAGGCCAAATCTGGCAAAGATCAATACCAATGCTTTAAACAATATTGAGAATGGAAGATACAAAGCAAGAGTGCTATCTAACTTATCTTCTCCTCGAGTGTCTCCTGATGAGGCTGTAACGGCAAAGAAACTAGTGAAGAGTTCAAGCTTCAATTCCAAACCAGGCAGCATTGCTATCTCATCAAACAGTGGCGATAATTCTTCCAATCCCAACTCCTTGTCAGCAAGCCCTGCCACTACCCCAGCTGCTGCCAAGGCAATCTTGTCTTCAGCACCAATAGCCAGTCAAACAGTAAGGAAGACACTATCATACAAGGAAGTGGCAATAGCTGCACCAGGAACTCTTGTCAAAGCATTGAATGATGCACATATGGAGGAAAAAGATACAACTGATGCAAGTGCAAATCTTGAAAGTGCTAAGGCCCCAAAGGAAAGCAATGATCACCTTTCTAAAGAGATAGATGAAGCTATGCAAGTGTCACCAAAGGGAAATACTTTGCACGTATCAAAAGCAACTGTTGAAGTCAAATCTTCAAATTCTGATAACGAGCAAACAATTTCTTTGGTAGGATCAAATCAATCAGAGACAGAGCCTGAAAAGACCTCCGATCCGGTTGAGATGGCTGCAGCAAAGAACAAAGATCTTATAATCTCAGATGTATCATCTTCATCTCAATCATTATCAACTCCAACTGAAGCTAGCACCCCAAACGAGGTGGCATCAATGGCGAATGAGGCAAATGATTCTTCCTCAAATGATGATGAGAGAGATTCAGGTGGGGATGCTCAAGAACAGCTATCTAGTGGAGGTGAAAATGAGAAATCTTCACCATCTGAAAGTGAAAAGAATGATTCACCAGGTGCCAAAGAGACATCCAGTAAGCTTTCTGCTGCTGCTGCTCCATTCAATCCATTCACTGTTCCTGCTTTTGGGTCAATGGCCGTTCCAGGTTTCAGAGAACATGGAGGACTGTTGCCATCTCCAGCCAATGTACCCCCGATGTTGTCCATCCCTCTGCGTAAGAACCCTCACCAATCTGCAAGTGCAAGAGTCCCGTATGGTCCACGGTTGGCTGGAGGCTACAATAGATCAGGTCACCGGGGCCATCGCAACAAGACTGCCTTGCAAAGTGGTGAAGTCCTTACAGAAGCAAACGCATTTGCCCCAAGGGTGATGAACCCTAATGCAGCTGAGTTTGTGCCAGGTCAATCTCGAAGTCCAAATGGTCATCCAGCATCTCCAAATGGATCTCTAGCATCACCAGGTGGCACTGAAGCTTCACCACATGGTGTTCCATCCCCTACAGATAGTATTGTAGAATCACCCACAACTACATCCCCACAAGTTTCTGAAATTAGCCAGACCAGTCCTGAAGGACATGATACATCTAGCAGAAATGATGTTGACAGCGTGAGTGAAAAGCAGAACATGGTTGACCAGAATCATGTGGAAACTGAAGGCGGTGAAGTGGAGCCGTTGCAAAAGGTAACTTCTGAAGGTGCCGAAGATGGTGCAAGTGCAACTACCGTGGAAGATGGTTCAGGCTTGACTGAAAAGCCAAAGTCCTGTGCAGACTACAGTGACGGAGAAGCTGAGGTTGTTGAGGTTGCAAGCTGAGAAAAGATAACCTCCTCAGTACTCACTGAAAATTTTTAGTTCTTACACAGATGATGAGCCTTTTTCTTCTGGACAGTATACCAAATGCATACCGGCACACTGCTATTTTGGGTAGAGAATTAGTTTATTTCCTGATCCATCTCATGCAATGTAGCATCTACAAGCTTCTGCAGTTCTACTGGCCTTCAAAAGATGAAAAATGGCAGGAACTCTGAAGGTCTTCCAAAGAATCATGGTTGTGCCCCTTTTTTTCAGCTTGTTTTGCTTTGCTCCAATGAAACAAGGGAACAGTACATGAGAGATTGGTGGTTAACATACCATAGTCCATAGTCACCATTTTTGCCTATTTTATTCTCTGTCATTATGTACTGAACCTTCAGTTGACTTAACACCTTTGTACTTATTTTTACTTCGAATTTTGCTAAGGGCTTGCTTGGATACTTGGTAATTTTTTTAGACCTGTTAACATTTTCCACTTGAGTTTTTGTAGGTGTGTCCTCCAGATGCATGATCAAAGTCAAAATTCGCTCTCTCTCCCTCCTACAAGACATGAATGTAGGATTGATGGATGACAACTAGAGGAGGTGAATGATTGTAACACTTAAATTTTTAATCTATTATCAATGAATACTCACACTAAATAATTAAATCAAAAAGGCTTGCCACCGGTGGTCTGAATCAGCCAGTCTGATCGGCAAACTAAAAACTGCTAAACAGAGCAAGAGTAAAATTGCTGTAACTTTAAAAATGTAACTCCAATTTATGTGAAATTTTGAAACAATAAACTAGACTTCAATACGAAACTAACAAGACAAGAATCACCCAAATCGGAGTTATAGATCACAAGTTATAGCCTTGAAATCTTGCTATTGTGTAACTCTGATCTAATCTGTAACAAAAATTAATAACGTGTAATCTAAAACACAAAATAATTAATCAATCAAATTTTATAGAACTCTTTATTAATCCTAGCAAAGTTTTGGATAAATTAACTTGAATAAATTATCACTAGAAAGCAAAACACTGATTATATCCAAATCATACAAACTGAAGAACACTTCTGAAAAATAATAAGATCACCACACTTCTTAATAATGCTTAAAGATGAATATTTATTACATCACGGAGGTCTTTATAAGGTTCATGCCACAACACTCTCTCAATTTTCGCACAAAACCCTAACTGAAAGAGCAAAAAGTCTAAAACATTGTTTTCTTCCAAAAAAGACTTCTCTTTTTGCCTCCTCTCTCCTATTTATATCCTCATGCTTCAAAAAAGACTTCTCTTTTTGCCTCCTCTCTCCTATTTATATTCCTCATGTCACCGCCCATAAAACTATGGAATTATATCTATTATGACTCTTATTTTACTTAGGATTCCTATCTTATGTTTAACAATTCGAATTTATATCTCTTAGGACTCCAAATTCATATAGGATTCATCTCTTATCCCTAATAACTTATATTCAACCCTTCTCAAACCTGAATTTTATTTCAGATTTGAATTTCTTTTCATATCCGTACACATCTATATACGCCATATATAAACTATATCCTTCGTATGTATCAATAATGCATCACTCCCTAGCCCGACCGTCTTGTGCGATCGCCCAAGCTAGCTCCGATCTGTTATCGGCCACATAAATAAAAAAGCATAAATTCTTTTCAACTCATTAATAATACATCTATGTGATAGCAGTAGCTCGCATGAACTATATACGCTGGCTAGTCTAGAGCGAGCATTCACGTCGGATGATCACCACTTCTCTGTTGGTGCCGCCATTGCGGCAGGTGGAGCAGAACCGCCCTCTGCGGCGGTCGTCCTCTCCTCCGACGAAGTGGGGTTACTCGGCGGAAGCTCCGGCGGCCGGCGGGGACTCGCTGCCGGTCCCCACAACCTCGACGGTGACAGAACCTCGGACCTGGCTGGCGTAGTCGAGGGCGCTCCCTGGACCATGTGGACGCCCTCGACTACGCCTACGGGGACGGTGTAGTAGTTCGCCGGAGAGTCGTCTTCCTTGTTGGGCCGGCGAGACATGGCCAACGTCGTCGGCATATGATCTCTTCACGTGCGTAGGCAACTGAAGTACACACACATGCATGCGTGCAAGCATACAAGGAATTTGTATATATGCATAGTGCATTTAACATTATTTGTAAACTATCAATAATTTACATTAATTGGGCCATGGTTTTTCCATATATGTAAGCATATGTACACAAGTAATCCGACAACTGGATCAACGAAATTCTGGTTAATTACCATATATGATATGTGTATACACGTACATGATGATGATTATTATTATCTTCTTTTTTGACATGCAACAAATAGGATTCCAATCAGTAAACCGGTGAACAGAGATGGATACGGATCATCTATCAGTGACGGGTGGGCCATACTTGTTATATCTCTTCTGTCTCTTTTTTTGATTTCTCTCTTGTATCACCAACACATAGAGCTTGAGTGGATAGAGAATAAAAACCACTCCCTAAAAGTAGAGAGCATAGAGAGAGATTTTGAGATCTCTAAAAATAGGGAATCTGATAAGAGAATTGTTAAAGAGATATTTTAGACTCAAAATTGTTAAAATAGGGGAAATAGTTATATTAGACATCTCTTGAAATACTATGAGTAAAAAAATAGTTCCAACTTGCGTGAGCAAAACCAGTCCAAATAAAAAACAAAAGCTTGCGAAAGTGTGAATATTTTATAGTGAAAGTGAGTTAAATAGACAATAGAAATGCATACAACAATATTTTAATGAGTTAGATAGACAATGGAAATGCATACAATGACTCAATGAGTTAAAATGAGTTAAATGGACAATGGAAATGCATACAGTGAGTTAAATAGACAATGGAAATGCATACAGTGAGTTAAATGGACAATTAATGTAAAATATTATTCTTGCGGAAGTGTGACTATTTTACAAAGAAAACATTGGCCCATTTCTTGGCCGGCCCTACAATCGACGTCACAAATATTATTTTGGTAATCTATATCCAATGTCTCATTTCCTTTTCTTTCTTATAATGTAATATACCATGCCCACAAACCACATTTAGTTCCGATTTTGAGGCCTGCATGAATACGATTGACCATTGGCAACCTGCAGATTAGATTATGCAGCCCAGTTGCTACACAGCTAACTAAGAAACACCGGTGGATCCAATTAACTGTGATGTAGCCTGTGCGTATTAAGACAGTGACACCAGCAGGTGGACCCAACCAGGGAGCTGCAGATTGGAGGGTATCTTGAGACCATTCTGAAAAAGAGCTCGTGAGTATAGAGCTACTAAGAATTAGAAAGTAGTATTTTTCAGTTTATAAATTTTAGTTTATTTTTAGATTCTGTATTTATTGAGTTTCACAATTTAGCTTTAGAATCTTGAAGTTAGACAAACAAACCCTTAATTTGAGACCCAGATTGACAAGGGTAGGAGAGGGCATCGTCCATGACCGTGGCTGCTTGTCGGCCTGGCCCACTAAGCACCAGAGGGATAAGGCAAAACAAAAGATTATTTTATTTTTATTTTTGTCAATTTAAAAAATAATCGATCATTTCAAAAATTTACAAATCTTAGACTCCCAAACGCCCTCCCAAATGGCAGATCGAGCGATTCTCTGCTACCGGGAAGAGGCTGAAGAAGATGGTACGGTAGGCTCCATTCTCATTTCCTTCACACTGAGATGACCACTAAACAGCATTACACCACTAAACACCTAACGACATGAGCATGATTAGACATTAAACAAGCTAAAACCTGCAGATGTAGCGAGCCATATGGAACACTCACCCTGAATATCGACCGTTTCCCAACTTCATCAGGAATTCATTAATGCCAAGAATTGAGAGCCTTCGCATTGCTGACCAGTTATCCTTGTGCCTCTAGCTCTCTCTTTCACATTACAAGTAAATGAAGCAATTACATCCCTTGCTTGTAGGCGACATTTATGCCATTTGATGGCAGGAAGGTGCACTGGTGTTTTGTGCCGCCCTAATTGGTAGCTCAGCAGCTACAGTGTTTGTAGCTCCTTCCCTTACTTACCATGACATGATCAACTTGAGGCAGGATCTAGAGAGGTAAGTTTACACAAGAGTAGCAAATTAACTGAAGGTGAAACTAATTACAGAGAGCCGTTCAAGCCTTGAAATCGGCTGGCAACTGGGGACTTGAGGTTCTAGTAATTCATGCACTTCACCACTACAAAATACACAAGCATACAACGTTGGAAAAGAACAGCAGCAGAGGCTCAATGAGAGACACAATTTTCTTAAATCTTTTGGTTTAGACATAGCACAGAAGTAGCACTCGCTCACAATGCTCTCATGAACCAAGCAAGAAGAAGCTAAGGGCTCCATTGGAGAACAGCAGCAACTCTAAGCAAATCTAAGCAGCACAGATGCTCTTAAAATCTTGGGGCAATCACCGGTCAAGGGGCTCAGCTTGATCCTTGATGACCAGGCGCTCAGACACCTCTGCAAGCGACTTGAGGTTGCATTTCAGCAGGGCCTCCACGAAGTAGCACGTCTCGTCCTTGGTGTTACCCTCGGGGACGTCGACGGCGAACGACTCGATCACCAGCGTCCCGGGCCGGCCGTCGATGACCTCTGGATGAACGGTCAGAATGGAGGAGTAATTCTGGGAAACAAAAATGGCAATCCGATCAACTTTTGTCAGCTCACAAGTGACCAAGTGAGTGTCTTTCAACCAACACAAAAGAGGCAGAGATAAGCTCTCTCCCTTGGATTCATACAAGTGCCTTTCATTATCCAGATGCAGTGCATGTGAGTGACTGACTACGGCCATTTGTGCCACCACAGCTGAGCAAAGCAAACGGGTAATGGACCATGACAAAAACGAGTGACAGATACTCAAGCAACGAACTTGGCAGGTAAGGTCAAAGGATGGCCAGACAGACAGGGCCATGCTGTTAGCCCAGACAGCCAAGGGACCAGTGCTTGTTTTGTGGTCAGACGACAAAAGTTTGTTGGAGAATATGACAATGGCACATCAAGAGGCGCCACCGGGAAATTCAGGGTGAGCAGAGCAGCACAAAAACAGCACCAGTCTATTGACAAATGGTGGATTAAGCCCATCATCAGATTATAGCACTAGCCTAGTACTAAATGACGGGTTAATCCCATCATTATATGCGTGTGGGCATGCATGTTTCTTATTGTCAATACAGCAGGGCAGCCGCAAAACAGATGCCAAAGTACACCTGTCTATTGTTCCAAGTGTACTCTGTTTTCTAGTTGAGTGTTATGTTCGGCAATAGTAATACAGCATAGATTAGCAGAGTTTGATTAGATTAAGTAATCTAATTTAGAGATAAAATAAGATTATGTTCTGTTATTAGGGATAGAGAATAGTTAAGATAGGATTCTATAATTAGAGATAAAGTACAGGAACTAGCTATATATATATCAGCAAATTGTATTAGATTAATCAAACAGAAGGAATAAAGAGTTCCTGCTTCCTGCTTCTACCATTGAGGAACATTGTATCCGTTGTGTGCATACAGTTCGTCAGTTTGACTATATATGCAATGCACTAACATAGTAAAATGGATTAGTATAATTTCTTCTTTCATCTTTATGTCATTCCATGACAGATCATGCAGCATAAATCACAGCACTAATTTCAGATAAGTTTCTAGTAATCAATGGTTAAACTGTAGAGTTTTGGCATAAAAAATGAAGCAGCTGCTACAGGGATAATAGTCGATAAAATTTGAAAATTCATGAAGCAGATAGCTGATAAAATCTGTGTAAGTGTAACCATCTAAAGTCCAGTAAGAAGTTGCTATGCGAGTTTTCATTACAAATCTGGAAAGAGAAGATGCTTACTGCTTCCTCTAGCAATCAAAGAATCTACAATCCTAAATAAAAGAAGTTGCAAAATGCACAATATTCACATGTATGCTATCAGTCCTCAGTGCATCTCAATATCCACAGCCAAGCATAGTTAAAAGAGGAGATGAATTGTCGATCAAGAACGAAACATACCTTCAGCCTATGATCACCACCCACGAACCTGACACTGAGTATGTGCTCATTGTCATCTAACAGCTCCAACCTCTCAGTGCTTCTTGTAGCAGGCAGCCCGGACTTAACATTGACCTCCCTTACGCTGCCAATCTCAATGCTCCCTTTCATTTCACACCGGCTCACAAAGGGCTTGAAAAGCTGTGGCTGATCAAATCGCCTCACCAGAGACCAAACCTGCATGTTTGTTGTCACCAATTCAATTACGTGAGTTTGGTTGACTGCAAAACTAAACTGGATTAGACATTTAGACCACACACATGCAAAAAATTTAGAATTTAGCTAGCTTTCAACAAACAGGACCGTTGATATAAAATGTCCCACATAAAGACTCCAACTGTGCTAGATCATCCAGGCTGTCCTATCAATAAACAGTTGAAAAAAAGAGAGATATTTACGGATGAGACCGGCAGGGATGGCGTAAAAGTTTATTAAAGACAGATTGAAGAATAGGACAGCTCTTTTTTTAATCAGAGATATACAATTCTAAATGGGAATATATAGTCTAGATCATAGAGAGTGCCATGATCTGTATAGACTTGGAATGAGGCATCATTTAAGCATATGGTGATCACTTTGTCCGGCACTGACTCAGAACGGTAATTTTATATCATTTGATTAACTCTGTGTCACAAGCATCACATGATTCGAGCATGAACAAAAAAAAAACAAAAAGATAGCTAAATTTCAACTGATCTTCTGAAAACCACTGGTTATCTCTCCGAAATCCATCTCAAGCGTATCTCCCCCTGGCTATTTGTATTAGTTAGAGAATAGAGATACAACGTAAGAAGGGTTAACAAAGTAGAAGCCAATGCAAGAACATTCAAAAACCCAAAAAAATTGAACAAAAAAGTAGATCAAGCCGGGATCTCGAGGTTGGGGAAGCATCTTCCCACGTGAGATGGGAGTACAAAAAGGTGAATTAAAAATCCGTGTCTTTGTGGCTATCATTGCGATCAATCATCTGTTTATCAGTCCAACATTATCGTTGCCAATCAAATCCATGAACCAACAAACGAGCATGCCAAATCCAAGAACGGCTCAAGCAAACCACACGATTGTAGGCTTGTAGCAAGTAAAAAAAGAAAATAACCGGACCCAAGAAAAAACAGAGCAAGAAAGCCTCCAAATTAAGCTATTGATATGCCCAATTGAAGAAACGGGCCAAGCGAGTTGACGATTCGCTACAAAATCGGCATCTTTCCTAATCCAGAAGAGGCGAATCGACGCTCCAAGACTAAACAAATCAAGAAACGATCAGGAAAAACGCCGACGGATCACCGGCAGCCAAGAAACAGGGCAGCCGGAGGAGGAAGAAGACATGGTCAACCATCACGGCGTCGGGGGGAAGGCAGAGGCGGATGGATGTCTCACCAGGTGGACGGGCGCCTTGATGTGCTTGGAGACGGCGGAGGAGCACTGGTGGTCGCAGGGCTCGTGGCGGTGGAACCGCCGCACGTACTCCGTCTCCGCAGCGCGCAGGTCGCACCTCTCGTCCGCCAGGCGCCATCGCCGCCCCGCCGCCTCCGCTCCTCCTACTCCTACTCCGCCGGCCGCCTCCACCATCCCCGACGAGAGGAGAGGAGTGGTGCTTTGCTTTGTTCGTGCCTCGACTCGGCGACGACCCCTCGACGCCAGTGAGGCCGCAGGCTCAGCTGTGGTTGTGAACTTGTTATTATTCCATCGGACATTTACAGATAAAACCTGCCTGATTCTGAAATTTATAACTAGGTCCCTAGGCTTCTCTCCTCTTTTTCTTTGATATTATTATTATCTTGCAACTTTTGAATTGATGGGTGACCCCATGACATGAGAGATGATAATGCCATCATCTCTCTGCTTTTTTTGCTTGTTTTATTTGGATGATAGGTGCAATGTCCCACAGAAATGTAATAAATTTGGAATCAAAGTGAGGGAAAAGAATAAGCATATTGTTAGGATGGTCCATAGATAGATAGAGTAGACTAGAGTGAGTCGCCGAATTTTTTTGAGGATGAAATTGAAAGCAGGGGGGGTGAACCCTCTATTGAGGAAGAGTGACATAATAATAGTAATTTTATAGTTTTATAAAAAAAACACTTAAGACGAGACATTGTATGTCATACCAGAAGATTGTATGGTTGTATCGAATTTGACCTTGAGATACGTGAAATATCACATGCAAACCTATAATGTGTCATTTTATAGGCATTTTATTGAAATATATCACATGCAAATCTTATGTTCGCAAATCGTGAGACTTCCAAGTACAATAGCAGCTTTTGATTTATTTTAATGAGATTAATAAAATGTGAATTGTATATGATAAAATGTGAGGAGAATATGAACGTGAGAGATATATATTGATGTTTATTAATGCAGGGTTTGTATTGAAGGTTCAATGGTCATATTACATCAATGAAATGTGATGTGGATATGGATATACGTGAAATGTATGTGTTGTTAAAAATATAAAATGTATATGTATTGTTATGAACGTAAAATGTTTTTATATTTGATCTGTGATGATTGTATTCTATTAATTTTAAAGGGCATAGCTAGCATACCTAAGACTAACTAATTGAGGTTAGCAGGGTGAAAATCTGGTCATTTATTATATGGGGGGAGAATGATTTTAATTGGTGCTTGTCTCAACAGCATTCCAATGTATGATATGGGATTTTGTTGGCGTCCGGAGAGCTTTCACAAGAAAATTGATGTGCTTAGAAGCAATTTTTTTCGGGGGGGGGAGGGGGAGTTGAAAGGAAGAAAAAGTATCACATGGTCAAGTGGCAGGCCTTATGTGCTCTAAGAGAATTTGGGGGTATGGGCTTCATGGATAATAGATCCTTTAATATTGTTCTCCTAAGCAAATAGATATATAAATTAGAATCTGGTCAAACAGACTTGTGCTTTGATATCATGAAAAATAGGTATCAGATATCTAAGGGTTTTTTCCAAACTTCTGATATGGGGGTCATGTTTTTGGAAGAGTTTATACAAAGCTAAAGCATGGGCTAGAAGAGGATGTGGTTATGTTGTGAGGTCTAGAGATCAGACTTCTTTCTGGTATGATGTGTGGTGCACTGATGTTCCTTTGAAAGTGATGTATCACAAGCTGTTTGAGATTTGTAGGAACCCTGAAAGTTTGGTTGCTGAAGTAGTCAATTGTCAAGACAGAACCAGTATGCTTAGGAGATCTTTAGGACCTAAAGAGGCTCTTCAATGGAACTGCTTGTTGAAACTGATCGAGGGAGTTTAGTTAAATTTTGATAGTGATAAGATGATATGGCTGATTGATAAAAAAGGCTTCTCTACCAGATCTATATACAAATTTATGACTCATAGGGGGAATATAGATACAGATGGTATGAAATGCTGGAAATGCTACATCCCATTAAAGGTCAAGATTTTCTTATGGTTGATATTTCGAGGGCGTATACAGGTTGGGGCCTAGTTGAAAAGAATGAACTGGAGAGGAGATCCTTGCTGCAAACTTTGTTCTGAAATTGAGACAACTGATCATCTGATCTTTAACTGTCCCCCTGCTAAATTTTTATGGTGCTTTGTAAGAGATTCGTTAGATTGGCTGTATGCTCCTTATAGTCGTGTTTCTTTTTTAAACCTGTTGAGAAGATGTAGAAATGAGACTCGGAAGAAGGTGATTATGGGGGTGTTGGGAGCGAGTGTTTGGGCGATTTGGCTTCTATGAAATGATTTTATTTTTAAAAACTGCATTTACTCTAATATCTTTTAGGTCATTCACAAAATGTTACTATTTCTCACCCAGTGGTTACCGCTGGTCTCAGTTCGCATAAGAGAAGAAGCTAGAAAATGCTTGGGCTTGCTGCGTGCCAAGCTACATCAACTGATCCAGGCGCCAGATGTAGCAAACGCCCAAACTCAACCGTGAAGCTTGCTGGTGGGAACTGACTTGGTGGCTAAAGTTTCTTGCTAGCCTTGGTGGACTTTTGTGTAGATAGCAAGTAGTCATGTTTCAGCTTGGTGCTTTGCCAGCTTGAAAACTAGTGGTTTTGGCTTTTGGTGGTGCTCCTGGTAGTAGTGGTTGTTAGTTCTCTTGGAGATGTAAGGGAGTTTGGTCAGAGCTTTTGTGTTTTGTTTCTGCTCGCTTGATTGGTCAAGAACTTAATCACTGTAGCTGAAAACCCCAGCATAACTGTTACCATCTATCTACTTTCTAACAAAGCAGGGCTAAAAAATTAGCCTATTATCCAAAAAAAACTAATACTAGCTAGTAAATAAAATATTTTATAAATAATAAACATGACATATGTGATAGGTTGTAACTATCAACAATCACATATTACTAAAAACAAGCCATGATTGAGGTTACTATCCGTCACAGATGAGAGCCATCTGCGATTATTACAACATGTCACAGATGACATATCTATGACAGTTGGTAAAGCTAGATAGCTTTGTGATGGACCCTCATTTGTGATAGATAATTATTACAATCTATCACAGATGATTTATCTATGGCAGATGGTAAAGCTTACTAGCTTTGGGGTGGATCTTCATGTGTGACGAGTCATTATTAATAATCGTCATAGATAACTCATTTGTGGCGGGTGGTAAAGCTAGCATTCTCTAGGATGGCTTCTCATCTTTGATGAGTGATTATTATTAGTCATCACAGATAATAATATCTATAACGGTTAA
>KE373013.1:0-12257 GCA_000418225.1 Zizania latifolia | reverse complement strand
GATAAGAGAGGACAGACAGTATGCACCGTAGATCAATCATCTAATGTTTAGAATTAATTGAGATTAAATGGACTCATAAGAGAAGAGAAAATTAGCTTATGTTCTCCTCCTTGAAATGCTCCTCTATTTTATGTGTATACCTGTAGTTTATTCATAGCTGATTAGCTTTCACTATTACCCGTTGCACAAGACATCTCTTGTCATAATAAATTTTCCAGTGGGTTCTACATTGATGAAAAGTAAGATGGTAGATTTTTGTCAAAATATGGAAGGAGTAATGAAAGGAGGAAAACAGTTGCTCAGCTCGATATTTAGGCTAGAGCTTTAGGGGATGTACAACTCACAGACAGCTACTGTCTATAAGTTTTTATAATTTACAATACAAACAGCTAAATAGATAAAAAATACAATTCACAGATAGAAACTACCTATAAGTTATCTAATGTATGTAGCTGGATCCATACAATCTTCATCACACAAGCGTGCATGCGGCTAGAGACAATGCTACATGGCCAGCATACTACTCCGCATGGAAACACGAGCTTCTGCCGTCGCTTCATCAAGCGACAATGTGCTCGTTACTGTAGCAAACAGGGGGCTTTTGCAAATCGTTAAGGCTGCAGACGACCTGAGCACGCCGTTGTACATGCCGTTACGTGCACCTTGTGACCCGTTGTACCGGTCTGCCCTGGTCGAGCGGTCGAGCCGTCGAGCTGGACCTGGAGTCCACCTCCCCGCGTGCGTATCCCCTCCGCCGTACGGCGATCACCACCATCCGGATCATGCGGCAGGATTGAAGTAAACCGATCAGCTCCTTCGTGCCATCGTGGCCTTCTCCACCCGCCGCCGACGCCGCCGCCTCCTCGTAACTGTCCAACTAGCCTCAGCTTACAATAACTCCGCCGGCCACCACCACCTCCTACCTCGTTGCCGCCACGGAGGCCCTGCCCCTCGTCCCGCTCTCCGGCCGCTCCGGTAAGCTTGCTCTTTCCTCCTCAGCTTCCGATCTACCCCTCCTGCTCGCCGCCTTAGTCCAGATCCGTTTCGGTTCGCCTGACGTGCCGCTGCCGTGATGTGGCGGTGGCGCGTGCTGTTCCTCCTCCTGTTTGTTGTTTGAGGGGAGTTCGCGGCGAAATTTGATTCTCTGGGGGAGTTCGTCGCGGTCTGTCGTCGAGTGCGGAGTTTCATAGGTGGGGAGCTAAGTTCGCAGCTCAGGATTTGGGAATGATCCCCATCGCCACCGGTGGAATTGGGTATCCGTGAATCCGTGAGCTGATTCGTTTTGACTGTTTGTTCCCAGCATGCTACAAATCGATGTGTTTGGGGCAGTTGTTGAAGGCGATCAGGAAACTGAACTCCGCTTTCGTCTCACTTGTAACCGAATTGTTTCTTTTCACAGGAAAGGCTGATGTCAGTATGTCACCACTCGATCTGTTCGTATGTTCTTTATGTGGCAGCTGCTTATTTTGGTGGATAACTTTTACCTTTGCTGTTGTCTCAATACATGTTGGAAAACTGTCGTCTCACTTTGAACTGAATTTTCTTATTAACACCACCGATTTATCTACATGTCGTCACTTTGACCACCTTGGTATTTATTTCCTTGCTCTTTGGTCCACATAATTTTTGTCCACTTTATTGTACTGTCATCTTTCCATTTCGAGAGATCTTACTGATTTATGGTTGGTAATTATCAGAGGGCTGATTCTTCAATGCAACACTTGAAGATTTGATCCTCCGTTTCCACCTTGCTGGCCTCGTTTTGTCTGCTGGCGCTTGGTGGAATCAATGGCTTTCCGAGAGGAGAAATATGTGAGGTTTGCTTCTATCCTCTCCTTATAGTGTCTGTGTCTTAAACAAAATTTTATTTTAGTTCAGTTTACAGGACGCTGTACTTCATTGAAATATATGACTACGAACTTGGTTCATTTATGGTTTACAAAAAGTTCAAATTCTATTGAATTCTGCCAAATGAAGAATGCACATTATTCTGAGGAGTAGTTTGACCTGTTATTTTTTTATATGGGCAGATTTCAGGACTGGAAATCAGAGCATTCTGTTGGTTCAGACAAGACAGTTTTAGAAGGAAGGCATAATGTAATTGACTCGCTAATGGATAGAACTGCAGGAGCCTTCTCATTCCTGGGGAACTCTTCACGTTCTGAATCCCTAAACAAACCAGCTTCTGAGGACAAGAAGTCCAAAACGAGAGTTCTTGATCCTCAAGAGCCATTCTTGCAGAGATGGAACAAGATATTTGTTATATCATGCCTTATTGCAGTTTCTGTGGACCCATTATTCTTCTATATTCCAGTGATTGATGGTGACAATAACTGCTTGTATCTGGATAAAAAGTTGGAAACCATAGCAAGTATCCTGCGGTTTTTTACAGATATATTCTATTTACTCCATATAGTTTTTCAGTTCAGGACAGGGTTTATTGCTCCTTCTTCTAGAGTGTTTGGCCGAGGTGTCTTGGTTGAGGACACCTTTGAAATAGCAAAGCGGTATTTATCAACATATTTTCTGATTGATTTCTTAGCTGTTCTGCCCCTCCCTCAGGTACTTCAGATGCCATTTACTTCATTAACCTGTTAGAATGAAATAGTTTAAACAATGATCCACTTCTAATGCTGATGTTTATCAATTATTATAATCATTCACTTTTGTACTACTTTTCTCATGTACAATTTTGAGGAAGGCACAGTAATCAGTAAAATGTAGATGTTAGCTATATTTTAAGAAACTTCTGAACTATTGGCCTGGGAAAAACCAATACTTGGCTCTGATGTATCTTACCCCTCCGGTCACAAATACATAACCCTTTGGGCTTAAATGCTTTATTTGTTTATTTTTTATTTGTGTGGTGTCTTCAGGTGCACAGATAGAACCTGTATTCACATTATGTGGTTGAATTAATGACTTGATGTATCATTTTTGAATATCTCTTTTGTCATAAAAATGTAACAATATTTTATTTTCGTTATCAGGTGTTTGTATTGGTAGTGCTACCCCATCTGCAAGGTTCCTCAGTTATGGAGGCCAAAAATATATTAATGATTATAGTTATCTGTCAATATGTACCTCGGCTAATTCGAATAATACCACTCTACCTTCAAATCACGAGATCGGCTGGTATAATTGCAGAGACAGCATGGGCTGGTGCTGCATTTAACCTTTTAATTTATATGCTGGCTAGTCATGTAAGTCTTCTGCTCACTAATTAGAAACCTTGCTGATTTTAGTCATTTTGTTTTTTGGCCTTATTTTCATTCTTGGTGGTAATCCAGTGAATATTATTTGACAGTACTTCTTCAAAGTCTTCTGCTAGGTGCTAACTAATTAGAAATCTTGCTGATTTGAGTCGTTTTGTTTTTTGGGCCTTATTTTCATTCTTGGTGGTAATCCAGTATTCCAGTGAATATTGTTTGACAGTAGTTCTTTACTTGTGACTCACGGAAGATTCTACCTGAATGAACTTTATTATTTAGTATTTGGTCATACACCAACAAAGATTAAAAATTAAGTCATATGGTGACATTCTTTTCTCATAGGCACATGTTCATGAAGAAATTATGCATGTTAGTTTCAGCTGTGTCACATTGTCGAAACAAATAAGACCATATTGAATGTAGATTTTTCAGTGTAATAGTACCATAGTAGTATCCTGTCAACCATATTTTTGGTAGTAAATATAAAGTATCAACCATATTTTTGGTTTAACAATATACTCCATATTGTACTTCATAGCGGAAACAACAAAGTGTTTTGTCACAGTGAGGCATATCATACAATATTTGGCTAACTGCATATTCTAGTGAGATTTTGACAAAGAATTTTCCTAAGACTTTTGTTGAATTAACCATGAAACTTTGGGACTTTACTTCTTCCATCAGTATAGGTACAGTTATTTCACCCTGACCATGTGGATGAGCTGATCATGTCTCGTATGAGCCTCTTAGCAATCCGAGGAACTTTTTTACAACATTGGTACAACTGTCTATGACCAGTTTTAGCAAGACACATGTGTCCCAATTTCTTTTGCTGAATCGGACACCCAGAATCGGACATGTGTCACATGTGTCCCAATTTCTTTTGCTGAATCGGACACCCAGAATCCAAGTCGGATTCTGACACCCATGTCAGATTCCAAGTTAGGTCCGAACATGTGTCACTGTCCTGGTAACACCGCGTGCAGCTTAAGTTAGCCTATGTTTAGTGCCACATTGTTACTGCTTGGGGTAGATATGTGAAATTCTAGCATATGATGCTTCAGGGTCTATAGCACGACCAGTTTAACTCTTCTGGGTGAAGCCACAACCAAAAGCCAAGTTGCTATGTGCATGAACAACCTGTTCATCATTGAGGTTAGAACTTGCACCCATTGTTTATAGATGGCATCCAACATTACCCTTTTTGCATTGGCATGAGTACTGTGTGTATATTGGAGACCATGTTGATGTCTGAAAAAAAGAAATGGAATGGAGTTGGTAGTTACTATTGTGTGCAAAACAGGTCTTTGATTGTGCACTTCCAAGCTAGTGAATCGAAAATATGAGACCTTGCCCTCATTGAGATTCCATGTTTGGGGGACTCGAACCCCACCAACATGGCCGTGCTCAATGATTGGTTTCTCAAGGAACAACGTGTCAGGGGAACAGAACCTAGGTATATAAGACTAGCATATTCCATGTACCAGAATGTCTGGAAAAGCATTCGGTACCTGTAGAAACATACAATAATAAAATAAAACGATACATATCTGTGATATGTTATTCTGTTCTTCATAAGAGGCTAATCAGTTTGAACATATTTTGTTGTCCATGGTCAAGATATTACTAACTGACGCTTTAAATACTAGCAGGTCCTTGGAGCTCTTTGGTACCTTCTTTCCATTCAACGAGAAGACACCTGTTGGAGAGAATCATGCAGTCGCCAGGATGGCTGTGATTCTGGATCTTTATATTGTGGGGTTAATACAGCTGGAAATAACAATTTCTTACAAAATGATTGCCCAACAAATACTGAGTCTGACAATCCAGACCCACTTTTTGGAATTTTTCTTCCAGCTCTCCAAAATGTTTCGCAATCGACAAGTTTCTTTGAAAAATTATTCTATTGCTTTTGGTGGGGTCTGCAAAATCTAAGGTCTGTAAAAGCAACTTTTGTTTTATTTTCCCCTAAAGATAATGTTCTTATATAATGTTTTATTTATTGCAGTTCTCTTGGTCAAAACCTTAAAACAAGCACTTATACATGGGAGAATATATTTGCTGTTTTTGTCTCGACGTCAGGTCTAGTTTTATTTGCACTCCTTATTGGTAATGTGCAGGTAAAAATTTAGCAGCTGTCACATTTTTATTATGATTATTGTTGGATAAGAAGCTATTTATTTTTGCATGCAACATGTGTAAACCCCTTTTTTGGAAATACAAAATAGTTCAACTGTAGATGTGTTTTTCTGGCATGCTAAAAACACACTACAAAATATTGATATTTAATTCTAATCTATTTACTTGATTTTAGTTGAATTAATTGGACAAGCATGAAATGAAACTATCTTTGGAGTTCTTTGACTCTTTCATTTATAGCACCTGTATTATGACAACTTGTATGTACCCGATAAGTATCAAGATACATCTCTCTGTTGAAAACTAGCTGCTTTAGTTCATTCTGAAGGCAATATTTCTCAAAGATGAAGTTTTACAAAATACCCCCAACCTCACAAACAAAAAAAGAGAGTCCTCTTTTAGTTGCTGTCATTGGTGCCATTAGACTCAAACAGGTAAACACATAGGCTTTTAGCACGGGTTATCTTTTCAATAGAACCCAAAACTAATGAGTTATAGACAATCGATACTCTTCATCTTTCATTTTCCTCCTTAGAAATCAAAACGGTTCCTTTCTGTAGTGGTAAGTGCTTATAGCCTTATATTACATGTACGTACAACAACTCCATTATTTAAGGCATAATGAGGATTCATGATCATAGCCAGCTAAGATGTGTAAGCAGATCTGTTATCTTCTTTTTCTTAATTTTCTATTGTGTGGAGTTTTGTAGACCTATCTACAATCTGCATCTGTGCGTATAGAGGAAATGAGAATGAAACGGCGTGACACAGAGCAATGGATGGCACATCGATTACTTCCTGATAACCTCAAGGAGCGAATACTGCGTCACGAACAATATAGGTGGCAAGAAACAAGAGGGGTTGATGAAGAGGGCCTTCTTACAAATCTTCCTAAGGATCTTAGGAGAGAGATAAAACGACATCTTTGTCTGTCGCTTCTCATGAGGGTAATTTGACTAAGTTCTCATACCTTTACATGTTGCTACTATAATATGAATGAGAAAGAATCATAATCCTGGTCTCATCTGAATGTATGTGAAAAGGGATGTTCTTGAGGTTCTCACAATCTCACATACCTCTGTCCTGAGATAACATACATCTTGTAGCGTCATACACATAGTATTAAAACTAAGGTTAACTGCACATCATGCCAAATCATATATTCGAGTATTGGATTTCTTGCCACATACTGATGATATACATATACCTTAGTTCTAGGTTACTTGCTTATTTTGAATGCATCTGTACCAGTGTTGTCAGATGTTAGTTCTGGTTTTGTTCTGAATCAGGCCTTTGCTCTTCTGGGTCATAGTGTAAGTCTGGCAGTTCCTAAAGTCTGAACCACTAATCCAGAATGGTAAATGCAATTAGATTCTTGCTAAGTACTGTTTTTGACAGGCCCGCATTTGGTGCTTTGGTCTGTTTCTTTGTTGAGTTGGTTTTGGTTTGTGTGTACACCACTAAGTGCATACTCCTACCATTAGACTGTCCGTTTGATTTGCATAATGAAGACAATGGGAGATGCTAATAAGGTATTATGGGGTAATGGACAATTGGACATTTGAGGGCAACTGTACCAATTGACCGAAAGAACAATTCCTGGGAAGGCAGGCTCATTTGACTGCTTACCTCTTCTTGGATTTATCTTTTTCGTGAATTGCTCAGCAAAGTCCACCTCTCTTTGTTGTCCTTTAGTCTATCAAAAAGAACAGGCAATAGAAAACCTAGGTCTTGAAAATTACAGGTTATTATCTCATTATTAATTTCCTTCTCCATGTCTATGAAATGCCATTTGAATTTTAGAAAATTTGTACTACCAGATCTGAGTACTTGTCAATTCAACTCCAAACCAATCTACCACATGATCATCGACGATAGGGAGGTGCCATGACTCTTCAAATTGCTCTGGAAATCCTTCTGCATATCAAAGGGCAAGTTCTTCTGGCTATTAGTTCATGACCAGTTCACCTCTGTGCCTGCCTCTTTAGACAATGGTTCTGGTGTGTTTTCCATGTAAAATGGAACATATCCTTCTGGTAGACCACTGACCAGCATGTTGCAAAAGAGAGACCTCATCACTCCACAATGCTGCTTCTAGGAAAATAAGCCATCCTGACTTTCTAGACAAAGTTGGACACTGGAATCGTATCACCTTCAATACTGGAGTCTCTGTAGAAGCATGGAGAGATCAGTTTGCTCTAGCTATGCTCATGGCAATACAGTACTTAAAGTTGGCACGCGAAAATGGTTTCAGGTCTCGTACGCACCATGTTGCCACACACCCCCTTTTTTATTTTATTTAGTACACTTTGTACTGACTGCAGAATTCCTCCCTACCATTTTCTTTTTAGAATAGAACTTTTAAAGGCCTAAATATCACATATACTTTTCCAATGGAGGTCATTGATGGCTTAATACATAAATTCATAGTGAGTTGATAATCACTGATTATCACTTAATTAAGTTAATTAACTCATTCTTTTTCTCACTGTTTTCAGGTTCCAATGTTCGAAAATATGGATGACCAGCTCTTGGATGCCATGTGTGATCGTCTGAAGCCCATGCTGTACACAGAAGGCAGCTGCATCATTTGCGAAGGAGACCCAGTGAATGAAATGCTCTTCATCATGAGAGGAAATCTTGAGAGCATGACTACAAATGGTGGACAAACAGGCTTTTTCAACTCCAATGTTCTCAAGGGTGGAGATTTCTGTGGTGAAGAGCTGCTCACATGGGCTCTCGACCCTACTTCAGCTTCAAATCTTCCCAGCTCTACCAGGACTGTGAAGACGCTGTCTGAAGTCGAAGCTTTCGCGTTAAGGGCTGATGACCTTAAGTTTGTAGCCACACAATTCAGGAGACTCCACAGCAAACAGCTCCAGCATACCTTCAGATTCTACTCACAGCAATGGAAAACCTGGGCCGCTTGTTTTATACAGGCTGCCTGGCACAGGTACTGCCGAAAGAAACTTGAGGATTCTTTGTTCGAGAAGGAGAAGAGGTTGCAAACAGCAATCGTTTGTGATGGCTCTAGCTCACTCAGCCTCGGTGCTGCTCTATATGCTTCCCGATTTGCCGGTAACATGATGCGGATATTAAGAAGAAATGCCACCCGGAAGGCCCGTCTGCAGGAAAGAGTCCCTGCAAGGCTCCTACAGAAGCCCGCTGAACCCAACTTTTTTGCAGAAGAGCAGTAATTTGCTCGCTTCATCTGTTCTCGTGTCTCCGTCTCTGATCCGTCATCACTCAGCGTATGATTGGATTCTGTATATAGATATATACCATCTGGTTTCGACTCCTTCGATTCGCATAACATGATTCAGTTTATCGTTGGGTATTGATCTGTACATGTGATACCTGTGCTGTACATGGAATGCATTGTATTATGAGCATTCCACTTCCACGTTGTGTTTTGCTTCAGGCGAATTCCGGAAATGGAAGACCCTGTGAATGTAACTAATCACGGATGTTATATCCTTATATAGTTATATAGATACATATTTAGAAATATTTTCATATAATGTTAATTCATATTTAGTAATAATACACTGTGAGATATTCATAGATTTAACGATCGAAGTTCAACGTTGAAGGCTGTACCAAAATCTAGTACCTTTTATCCCTCAATGAGAGAGTATATCACAAATATAACGGATAAGACATCATCTAAAAGCCTATAAATTTTCATCTCGATCTTTTTTTTTGGTTATACCTCATGCTCGTAGTCGTAGATAAAAAATTCACCAACTCTCGCGCCAAGGTTGTCTTGCCGAAGAGTATTTTTACTGGTATTATTACCCAAAACAAAAACAAATGCACCAGTAATACCAGTATTACCGAGTCGCCTTCCATTTGGAAATACCGGATTGTATAGCAAGAGAAAGCTAAGCTAATCTATTAATAATTACCACATATGTATGTATGTATGTATGTATGTATGTATGTATGTATATATGGTAAATTTTACGGTACACTATGAATATTATGAATCGTTCATTTGTTTTGATCTAATGACTAAGATTAAAGATGGTGATCTATTACCTTCTAGCAGGTAATATGTCACTCTTGATTTTTCTGCACGGATTTTTTAATTTTCTGCAGAAACTTTCTAATTTTCTGTGCATACTTTTCAATTATCTGTCGGTCAACAAATATTTTTAATTTTAGTTTATTTTAAATACTAACTAAAATCAATGGTCTAGATTAATTTAAAATATTACTCATTATAAGACAAATAGTGTACCGTAACATAGCATACATATATATATATATATATATACACACACACACACACACACACACACACACACACACACACACACATGATGCCACACTTTGCACATTATTCCCCAGCTTTGATTCTTTGATTGTACAGCTTTTGACAGGTTGCCTATTTCCCTAACACAGTCCCTTCTATGAGAATCTTTTCTTTTCAACAAGAATGTCACTACAACTCGATGATTGATATTCTTTCTAGGTTTGATACTCACTTTTGGGAACAATGTATCTTTTTTATTTATCGGTTAAGGCCTGTTTTGAACGTTCCTGTCAATCAAAAATCTGGTTTGAACATATACAGGGAGTCTAATATGAATCAAAATATATAATTACTTTGAATTCATTATACATTCCAGGAGGCCTTTAAACTAATTTACAACATGTACATAAACTAAAGATTTATTTAGTCCTTCAACTCGATCTGCAGTTTGAGTAATCAGTACGAAAGAACAGAAGCGAACTTAACTTAGAAAAGGTGATTCCCTTAAATAAAGAGGCTTTTGAAAACAATAAAGGTCCACGCAGACTTCATGGGGCTACAGTGTCGCATATATTCTCTCCCGTTAATTTACTTTGTTTGGTAAGTATTAATTAAGCTAATTGCTATTCTTTGCTGACTGTTATCAGCATGCTTGACTTTGGCCCCAAAAGATTATAGCACCTGCAACTAGTTTTAGAATATTTAGGTCTCTAAACAGTACATGTTTTCTACTAAATTGTAAATAAACTGATATTTATAAGTTGAAAAACACCTGTTTCTATATATTATAAGCTTTTGGTTTTTCAACCTCGGTTCCGTTTTATTGACCTTGATTGGCGCCGTTGGCGGTGAGAAATAAAAAAAAAACACGAATCTGATCATTGGGTGCGTTCTTGCGGCTGCAGCCGTTTCAGACTAAACAACTTTCTGGAGTTGATCTGCTGTTGACACATGGAATTAGACTAGAGAAAACTAGACGCAAGTGCTACAATCTGCTAAGATTTGATGATGATAGCATCAAGTACACTGCTTTGTCAGCTGCCTAAACTACTTTACTTTCAGGTGGACGCTTGTGTTGCAAATTGGTCTATCAGATATCCATTTAGACTATATGGTTAGTCCATATTGTTTATTTAGTGCGATAGAGACTTAGTTATAAGTTGAAGTGTTTTCTATTTATTAAATAGAGAAAACTCGTGATAGATTTGGCTAGAAGTCGCACGCGCATATTCACATGACTTGCTAATTATAGGTAAATTTATTCTAGATACGGCTAAAGTACATGAAATATTTGCTAGTATTTCTTTATGTATCATTGTTTATCTATAAGTTTTTCCTCCTAATAAAATTTAGAATTAAAATATTACATATATTGCTAACAACTTGATCCAGTGAGAAGCTAAGTAAATCCTCAGATTTTGTGTTTTCCCTTTTCAGTTCCCCTTGCTTTGGTACTTAGACCAAGCTCTCTTTCCTCGACTCCATTATTGCCTCGCCCTCTAAGCCAGACTTATCCATAAATTCTAAATCCTAAACCTTAAATTTTCTTATTTACTAAAAAATTAATAAAGTTGTCACTCTTAATATAATCTTTTGATTACATTGTCATATCATAACAATAACACAATATAATCTAAGTCAAAAGTACGAGTTGTAATGATAAAAAAATCAAAGTTACTTTTTCATACTGACAAATTATCAGATAATCACTTATTCGACGACGGATGCACTCAGATGTCGTCGACATGTGAGTCTACTGTCCACTGTCCGCCGTAGAGTGATGCGAATGCCCACCGCCCCACCCTAAAGGGAAACTGAGAAAGAGTACCATGTCATAATCCTAATATATAAAGTATAGGAAAATTAATGTCTTACTTTTCTGTCAAAACTTTTGACTTTCATGTTTTGCAATTTGTTAACTATTACCACCTTTTTTGAAGAGAAAAAAAAGGTAAACTTTGGAGCACATAAATATTTTAGCAGCCCAAAATGACGGAAAATGTATTTTCTACTCCTTTGAACTATTTCTTCGGATCGTTTAACCCCTAAATTAATTTTGCCTTATTTTACTTCTAAACGGTTGAAAACTGCTCACTTTACTCATTAGTAATATTCATCTTTTATTGTTTCTCTTTATACAAGTCATATTTTGAGCTGAAATTTTGTAGAAACATAGATCACAAACATAACCTAAGTTCAGAAATATTTCCAATATTTTTCATTCAAGATTGCATGCATTATAAATCTTGATATTTAAATCAGTTTTATGTGTTTTCTATCTATGCAGACAGTAAAAAAATTCAAAAAAATGTTGAGACATAGGGTGTAATGTAATCTATCATACCACAAAATTTTTAGTATAAAATATGACTTACATAAAGAGAAACAAAAGAGAGAAATATCATTACATAGCAAAGTGAGCTGTTTTCATTAATTTAGGGATAAAATGGGTCGGAAAATACTTTAGAGGTTTGAATAGTGTAAAATCAACTTCTTTCCAAAATAATCAAATGGTATAAGCATCAATATTTTTTCGCATAACTATAGCACTCCTGTACACATGTTGTACACTTTCCAAAAAAACATTATACACTCGTATTTATTTTATGGAATTATACACTTGTATTTGGCACCTTTCTGTACACTTG
>KE373012.1:1167200-1178717 GCA_000418225.1 Zizania latifolia | reverse complement strand
CTCCATATCACCGTCTTTGTACATCTTTACGAAGCATACCTGAGAGTGGATCCAGATTGGAATCTCTTTTGGTATTTCTATGTCCTCCACCAGTCATCGGGGTCCAAGGTGATCGGTGAGGCCACGCTTCACCTCCGCTCTGCTAGGTCTGGCGAGTACCTAAAGATGCCCATCACCTCTTTGAACAAGGACTGGATGGCAGAGTGGTTATATAGGATGAACCACCCATCGGCAAGTGAGATGAGCGTCGGCCCAAAGCTTGATCCCCTGATGAGCTGGAGCGACCAAGCCCTCTCAGCCGACGAGGACTAGGTCCGAGAGCTGGTCATGGCAATGAAGGACTTCCAGGGGAAAGGGTTAACTGTGATCAGGGTTGCCACCTGCTTCCTGTGGCGGTGGATATTTCCACTGCAGCTCTAGGACAAGGTGGCCTACGAGATGATCAGGCCCTTTGACCCGAACATTCCATAGCCCGAGTGGATACCTTGGGCTGAGGTCATAAAATGCCTCAATTCCTTCTTCACCAAGAAGCCTAACTTTCCGGATGACCTTAGGTTTGTGACGTACTGCATCTCAAACCCTCAACCCTAGGTGAGTCTTTGACCTTCAGTTCTTTGATTTTCCCTGTTCCTTGTTTTTGTTTTTATGCTTCTACTGATGCTTGACCACCCACATGGTGTGATGCGCCCTAGCCATAGGGTAATGCAGTGTACTTCTCGTAGGCACTACTCCCTGAGCATCCCCGGGGTGTTGACCAGCTTCGTCATCTGCTGACCTAAGGAGGTGCTAGGCAGTTCCTTCCGCTCTTGAAGCGGAAAGGAGGCAAGCTTGGTGGGACGAGCAAATGCTCGAAGCCCAACGAAGTTGGGGTGGATAGGACCCCGGTGATTGGTAGGCACTAGTTACTCCTCGATATGGAGGAGTCCGAGGAGGAGGAGGACGCCATGATCTCCGAGGCGGTGCTCGCCTCCCCCTGCTCTATCCTGGTGAAGGCGCCCAAGCGGCCAACTGCCAGGACCTTCCGCATTGCATCAAGGTAAGGCCCGTGCCTGTGTGTGCGTTGTAGCTTATGTTCTTTAGCTGATCTCCATATATTTGTGACTTGCAGGATGGCTGGAGTTGATCTCCCACTAGGACCGTCGGTAGGCCAATCGCTACCTGATACCACTACAGTGGCTGAGGTGTCGGGTGCCACGGTGACTAGGGTGTCGGGTGCTACGACGATCGATGATGGTGGCATGGCCCCCAACATTGAGGGTGCCACCGATCTGGAGGTGGTGCCGGCCCTAGGCCCGGACGATGAGAACACCTCTGTGGCATTAGTGGAGGCAGCGGTCAATCCTTCAACGGAAGGATTAGCCATCGAGGAAGCTGTCGCTCCCTCGGCCAAGGGAGCAGCAGTCGGGGACGATGTCGCACAAGCTGTGGTGCCTGAGGTGAAGGTCGTTGATCTCCTAGAGGGGGCTGCTCTGGTCACCCAACCCCCTGCCCTGATGGTGGTGGATGGCCTCGAGCTAGGGGCCAGATCGGGGACCCCTAGCGTGTTCATCGTAGCCCCTGGGCCAATCCAAGGCCCGATGTCAGGAGCGGCCACTACCCTTTTGTCGCAGCTCACCGAGGTAAGTCCCTTTCTTCTTTGGTTGATTTCTTCATAAGTTGTGTGGTTGCCTCAGTAGTTGTTGTGCCCTGCAGCTTCTCCGAGCACAACACATGCTAGATGTGGGCCACATGGCGGCCCTCGAGACCGAGGTTGAGTCGCTTCGGTGCGAGCATGCCGATCTTCTGGCCTAGTTCTCTTTTCGTCGAGCTGAAGTTCTCTTTTCAAAGGTGACTCGTCTCGACGCCGATCCTCACTGGCTCGTCATCACCTCGGACTCCACTTACTACACTTCATGCATCGTGACATCCTCGCTTGTCTTCTTATGCCAGACCCTCCTGTGGGTCTATCATCGACGCGGTTGATCCTCGGCGCTGCCCCTTCGGTTCTTGATGTTGTCATGCCTGTCCTTCCTTGAACGCTTGAACCACCGATCATTCTTTCGAGGTCCCTAGTTGTTCTTACTAGGACCCCTGCGCCATCATTTTGTTGACTCAGTGCAACGGGAGGGGCAAGGTCTAGATGTCGTGGCATGGTCGTCAACGGTTCCAGGGTGCGCTCGGGCGAGCCACCCGGCGAGACACCCCCCGGTGTGCTCGGGGAAATCCTCCTGATGATGCAAGCCTCAAGGATATAACTCCTCGAAGCTCTAGTGGAGGTGTCAGATGACTTGGATAGCCACCTGTTCGGGGAGCTGATTGAGATCCAACTTTCAGAGAGTATCAGCCAGACGTTCGGTGAAGCGATCTTCCTTTTGTGAAAGGAAGGGGAGTCCAGCATGGTGATTGCCCATGTGTCGGAACTGAATCGAAAGGGATCAACCTCCTAGCCAAGTTGACGATGTACGTCGTGTTGTCTAGGACGGGCGTCGTCCTAGGCTTAGCGAAAAGTTGATGTGGTGATAACATTGGATCCTAGTGAAAACGACGTGATCCCCTACCTAGCGCGCTAACTGTCAATGAATCATCAAGCAGTCTACCCAAGGGGGTATCCGAGGTAGTGATTAGATGTGTGTAAGGGAAGCGCAGCGCCTTCGAACCCGATGGTTGACTCTAAAACACAAGAGCCAAGGTTTATACTGGTTTGGGTCTCCCGGAGGATAATAATCCTACGTCCAGTATTTTGGTATATAATATGATGGTGGAGCTTACAATACGATGCAATTAAGCTTTCGAGGCTTAAGGTGTCAAAAGCAAGAAAAATATGATGATGCTAGACGACTAGATGATCTAATGCATAGATCGATCCTTCTAGAGGGTGCCTCACCTCCTTTATATACTTAGGAGGTGAGCCCAACAACTTAGGACTCTACCTTGAGTCGATCTAAGGTTTCCTACCGAACTTCGACACTAAATCCCTAATTACATAGATTTTGGTACAAATAAATCTCTTCATACTAAATCCGTAGTCCAACAACCCGATAAGGACCCAACCTTCCTTATCGAAGTTGAACCCCTCTTCATGGGCCATACCGGACAGCAATGCTGGACTTGGCCTGCTCTTGGTCTAGACTGATAAGCCCAATAGTGGGGTACCTGGGGGTCACATCCCTAACAGGTGATGCCGCTTAAGAACTGCACAGCCAAAAAAGCAGTAAAATTCATCGAAGGCATCACATATCGGTTCGGAGTCCTGAACCAAATCATAACCAACCTCGGGACTCAGTTCACCGCAAATGACTTCTGGGATTTCTACGTGGAAAGACTGATCGAGATAAAGTATGCGTCGGTCACACACCCTCGAGACAACGGACAATGCGAACGCGCCAATGGGATGATCCTCCAAGGCCTAAAAGCTTGAATCTTCGACCCCCTATTGAAATACACCAGGAGGTGGCTACAGGAACTCCCTGCCGTACTTTGGGGGCTCCACACACAACCAAATAGGGGCACGGGACAGAGTCCCTTTTGTCTCGTCTATGGCTCCAAGGCCATCCTCTTAGTCGACATGCTACACAAGTCCCCTCGAGTACAGCACTACGAAGAGGGAACAATAGAGTAAAGCAGGGCTAAGGATACCGACTCCATCAAGGCAGCCTAGATAGCAGCCATAGTACAAGTAGATCAATATCAATAGGCCCTCCGGCGATATCATGACCACAACGTACAAAGCAGAAGTTTTAAGGTTGGGGATTTGGAACTTCGTCGAGTACAAACAACCGTTCGGATGCACAAGTTCTCTGCCCCCTACGAAGGACCTTTTATCATTGAAAAAGTAACAAGACCAGGGGCCTATAGACTAATACAAGAAGACGGGCAAGCAGTACCAAACTCATAAAACATCGAGTACCTTTGTTGATTTTACACCTAACAATGATTCTGTAAAATATCTTTTGTTGCCTTTGTCAATAAAGCTAATATGTTTAGGCACTTATCGACACCATGGCACCCTTTCTTCCTCGACCTCGCTGACTACTTCGCCCTAGACATGCAACTGGGCTAGGAAGGGGTAAACCTTAGGGTTGTACATCCACAGTCGAGCATCTCTCTCACCGACCAAAGCCGATTACATCCCCGTCCGTGTTGGGCGCTAGATGGCTGGCGTGCATGCAACCGGACCCAGGAGAGGGTAGGCTTTTTAGCCATACACCCGCAATCGTGCATCTTTGCTGACCTCATCGACCTTTGCAGACTACATCCTCCTCTAAGTTGGGTGCCAGATGGTCACCGTGCATGCAACTAAACCCGAGAGAGGGTAGGCTTTTTAGCCATACACCTGTAGTCAAGCACCTTCATCGACTTCACTGATACACCGTGTGGGTGATAAAGCGTGATATGCAATAAAAATCCTGCAAGGCAAGAACATGGAATTCTCTTTATTTTCAAATTAATCACTTTTACAGGGACTACATTACTTCAAAGAAGGGGACATGGCCTCCTTCAAATATTCAATAGAAGCAAAAACATAAAGACCAGAGACAGCATTCTGCAAAGCAATCTAGGCCACCACGGGCACTGAGAATCTTGGGAACCACTACTATGGCAGCCTCGAGTTCACATGATGTAGCACTGGCTATTATGGACGAGAGGATATTGCCATCACTCCAGAGAGAACAGCAAAAAGGGACACCGTCTTCTTTACTGAGAGGAAAAATAGGGCGGTCCTGGCGTCGGGAGCCAAGGCGCCTACTTCGGCGGGTTCCACCAGTCCCTTGCACCTAGCCAACACACTGCCCTAGCATCTAGGCGTTTGGGTAGGCTATACAAAAGCGCTTGGAAGCAGGGCATCGATGGAAAGGGCAACATCTGAGGGAAGCTTCGAGATTGGCGCAATATCATCCTACACCACACCATGCGGGAGGTCACATAGTGAAAACAAAGCAGATTCAGACGAGTACAAACAAGATTAACAACAAACCTGTAGCCATGAGTTCCTAACACTGGAGCCTGCAAACTCCACGGTCGATGAAAGGGTTGATGCTCCACAGACCTTCGGAATAACAAGCAACATTGGCAGAAACAACGATGATTCTCTCCTCGCATCGGCGCATCAAAGACCAAGGGAGATAGAAGAGGACTATGGCATAGGACCCAGCAAGGAAGAGAAGGAGTATATGCGAAGATGGAGAAGCTCTGTTGCGGGACAAGGAGAAGTTATGCGGGTTAAATAAGAGTACTGCCTCAGCCATGACATCGGCCATGATCACTGTGGGGGGTCGCCTCAATTACTGTGCACTTTATGGTGGGGTGGATGGGATGGTTCTGCCTCTCTATCCACACCTGCCGCCTATCATAAGCAGAGGCGTACCCTCTGTCCCCTCAACTACAGCGCATTAATTGTGGGCAAACCAAAGGATAACTTTTTGGGCACCTAGAGGGGCTTGTGATGCTTGGATTCCATCTGCGCTCAAGGACCCACATGCTCGGGGGCTTGTGCACCCAAGACCTTGCGTGCTCAAGGGCTCATGTGCCCAATGAATTGTACTCTCGAGGGCTCCCATGCCCAAGGGCTCGTGCTCCCGAGACCGTGCATGCTCGGGGGCTTATGTGCCCGATGACATGTGCGCTCGAGAATCCTCATGCCCCGGGGCTCACGCGCCTAAGACCCCATATACTCAGGAGATTACATGCCCAAGGGCTTATATGCATGAGGCTTCACGCGCTTGGGGATTCACACACTCAAGACCTTTCACGCTCAAGGGCCTAGGTGCTCGAGGACTTGCATGATCGAGGGATCAAGCCTCGAGAACTCAAGATTGGCTATACTTGAGACCTCATTGGCCTCAGGACCTTGACAACAACCTTTTCCTGACTAGGCTTCAACACGGACAGCTCCAAAGGACAAGGCTGTCAACAAGCTTCGAAGAGGTTTTTAAAGGATTTATCAGAGGCTAGAACTTCCAGAAGACTTTCTTTGCAGGTTATTTTTGACCCTTGGTCTATATGTTCCATTTAACTCGATACTTGGAGGCTACACCCTATGGGTGCACCTACGCGGTGCACATCACATAAAGAGGAAGAAGGTCAAGAAGCTTTTTCAAGATCATTAGACTTTAGCAGAAGTATAAAGGTTCAGATTAAAGAAGAGCTCCTCCTAGCGTGTTCAGTCAAAGATTTTCAACCAAGCTAAAAAGAGCTCGGGGGTTACTATAGGGGATATGACCCCCGGGTACCTCATGATTGGACTTATCAGTCTGGACCAAGAGTAGACCAAGTCCAGCATTACAGTCTGGTATAGCCCATGGAGGGTGGTTTAGTTTCGATAAGGAAGGTTGAATCCTTATCGGGTAACATAATCCTGGATATAGTATGAGGAGATATGCTTATGCCAAAATCCATGTAATTAGGGAAATTAGCACCCAAGTTTGGTAGATAATCTTAGATTAACTCAAGATAAAGTCCTAGGTTATTGGGCTCACCTCCTAAGTATATAAAGGAGTCGAGGCACCCCCTAGAGGCATCGAATCATTGAAGCACATCTTAGCTTTCTTGCTTTCGATGCCTTAAGCCTTCATAGCTTAATTGCATTGTATTGTAAGATCAGCCACCATATTATACATCTAAAACACTGGACGTAGGGTTATTATCCTTCGAGAAACCTGAACCAGTATAAATCTTGGTTCTTGTTTACTAGAGTCGACCATCGGGTTCGAAGGCACTGCGCTTCCCTTACACATCTGTTCACCACCTCGGGTACCTCCTTTGGTGGACTGCTCGGTGATTCACTGACAACCATTCACACCATTCTCTGTAAAAACAAGTTAGACATAGAATTATATTCTAGCTAATGATGTGGACTAAGACTCTATACAAGGCCCAACTATATACAAGACGCGCGCACATGGCGGTCCCCAAATTACAGATTCGATCTATGAAGTTACTTTAGAAAAATTGCTCGGGACAAACAATTTACCCTGATCCAAGACAACCTCTCAGGAACCAGTTTTTCCTTAGCCGATGGGGTTGGCTAGGTGATCGGGTGATGTGCTCGAGAGCCGATGACAGTGGTCACGAAGACCAGTCAGGAGGCCCTCGAGGTGACTAGATCGATAACCTACTCGAATTACGATACATGTTTGCATCTGATGCAACAACATATAGCGAGTCGAGTGTTATGATCCAATCTCCAACTACCCCGTAAACCGATTGATCTCATCAACCCGTGCTACCGATTGATTCTTCACATGACTGCAATAGATCCAATCTACTACAACCGCATATCTACTATATGCTCCGATCTAGATTACAATCTATGAAAGATGGCTCAAATACCACTGTTGGGGGACGCGGAGGCTACGCTAGCCAAAAACATAAATTTTCTACCACGCACACCAGGATATCTTGCTAAGAGAAGGACCATAGATCGTTACCTCAGGCATGCAGTGTAGCGAAAGGAGAGTTAGAGTAGCGAAACTATCCAACTCGTGCGTGCCGATGTGGTCAAGAGCCGATCAATGTCCTCGAGGATCTGATGAAAGTCCTCAAGAAGCTGATCAACATCCTCGAGAACTCCTAAGGATTTCTCCCGAGGACTCCTCCTTCGAGCCGATGGCGGTCCTCGAGAAGTAGTCGATGACGTCGCCTATCCAATCAGTGACGCCAATGCCGATGCGAAGTAGAATAGCAATGCCTCTACTGGTATCCACACATCTAGGCTAGGAACGTCGACCAGTGGTGTACTAGCACCCGGGTGGTCGGCGAGGTGGTTGGGCTCGAGAGATGGTGGCTAGGGTTTGCTTTTGGTAGCTAATAACTTAGCATGAGAAAGGCATCAACATGCGAGGCAAAAGCTTAGCTTCCCTGTGCCCTGCACCCTCATATATATAGATGTCCTAGCTTGGGCCCTCTCGGGCCCAACTAGGACTCTACTCGGATCTTCATCTGATCTGTTCGGATCTCTATCCAACCCGTTTGGATCTCTATCCAAATTGAGCCAAATTCAAAACCTATTCGAATCCAATGTTCTAACCTGTTAAGTGTGTGACCCTGTAGGTTCATGCCTAGCTTGGTTAATATATGGAAACTCCTTTCCATACTCCGTTAATAGCGGCCTCTAGCAAAGCATATTAACCCAAGTATACATAGAGATCATATTGGCTAAACCTTGTAATGTTCCATATGTATGTGTCCCTTTGCCTCACGATATCGATTGAGCACAAGGTGAGATTTGTGCTATCCTATCAATAGCTCGATCCTCTCTCGATCTCCATATTAGATTATAACTTGTGATTAACTCTTTAATCACTTCGTCATGGCCATACACTTCCATAATCCACTACATCAAGGGGCCTAGAGATATCTCTCCCAAAAGGAGGGGCAAACTCTATCTTGATCACTCACATCCCAGTACATGTTTCATGATAGACCCAATGACTACTTTTATAACTATCCAGTTATGGAATAGCATTTGTAGTCTCAAAGTAAGCCACTATGCATGTTGGAAACCATGTTGATTTCAGGTCTAAGGACTTTACATAAATATTATTGAGACCAGCTGATGACACATGGAATCTCAATAGTCTCTCATAGTGGGTCTATCCAACCTATGTTCTCTAACACATGACCATGTTATTGAGTTGGTATCTCCATTCCCATGATCCATGAGACATGATCATCAATCAATACACATGCCGATCTCAGTCATATCTGTTTCATATATGACCTATATCCGATCAGAGATCATTTAAAAATAGTCACATTATGAGTCTCATGAATAAGTCACATACTTGTTGATTCATAATGACAATCTATTTTAAGGAACAGTTATTTTATTTTATAAACATAGTATACCACGTACAACATCTCTATGTTGACTCTAGGGCATAATACTAACACACATCATCCTAACCTAGACATCAGCCCGTTGGCTTCAAGACCACCTACGAGCGTGTCATCGGGTGAGGTCCTCACGCTTCGACGGGATGTGGAGGAGCTCATGGCGGTGATGGCCGCGTATCTTGACATTTTTCCTTCTGGTGAAGATCCGAAATGTCCCTCGTCTCCTTTGGAGTAGTGTAAACTCTGTAAAAGTAGTCAGTTAGGTTTTTCATAAAGAAGGTGCTATGTCCTTGACTGGTAAAGTTATGTGACCGTCGAGCCTTGAAATCGTCGATGTCCTGGTTACTTGATGCCGGGGTTGGGGCCTGGGCCCCTGATGTGGTTATAGTTGTTGCGAATCTTCTCCCACACGTTGAGGCGGGGTCTCAGTATTGAAGTCGGCGAAGTTCGATGGAGATGTTTGACCACGGGTGCATGGCTAAAGAGCCTTCCCTCTCCTGGGTCTGGTTATATGTACGGCAGCTATCTAGCGCCCAACTCGGAGGGTGAAAGTTGCCTAGGGGTGAATAGGCAATCTAAAATTTCTCAATAAAATAGGTTAGTTCAAACCTCCAGAACCCGAACTATTCGGACTATAGTCGGATACTCTAGGAGCCGGACATGATTAAAAACTATCCAAGATCCGGACTGTCCGGGTGAAACCGGATGGTTCGAGCACAACAGATCTAAAACGATAACCAATGTGGAAAGTAATCTATCCAATAAATTCAACGAGACTTAAACTTGCTAGCTTATAGATGGATCGATAGAAAACGAAACTAGCAAGAACAATAAGGACTCAAAGATTTTTTCTCGAAGTTCGGATCCTCCGATCCTACGTCTGCGTTGAGGAAATCCCAAGGGGCCAGGTCTCTTTCAACCCTAATCCTCACCAAGCACTTACCTTCATAAGTCTTGGTTTTTACTTAGTTACCTCTTTGAAACCGAGGTGAAGCTTGTACAAATGTATCCGATCACCCACACGCTTTGGGTGCTCACGGATCGACGCCTATCCGTCTAGGAGACCTCAATCTCCAAGAGTAATAGACTTGTTGACGTGATCCAACGCTGTGTGCTCAAGAACCAGCAAGGAACAACAAGCACACACCCACACAACTCTCAAGAGATTGATCAGACGAGAACACGAGGAGATTGTGTGGAGAAATCACTCTTCTTCTCTCAAGATCCAAAAACAAGAATCAAAGCACAAGGAAGAAGATGTGAAAAATGGCAGGGCCTCCTGGTTTGCAAAATCACCTCCCCTTATTATGGAGGGAAAGGGTATTTATACCCCTGCACCAAATCTGTCCGTTAGGGTAAAAAATCATGCACTATTCATCTAGACAGTCCGGGCTTAACCAGATGATCCGGACCAAATAAGATCAAAATAGAACGAGTGTTTCGGACAGTGCGTTCAGAATCCAGATATTCTAGGCCAAAAATTAAGTCCAAACAGAAGAGTGTTCTCGGACAATCTGACCAATGTCCAGATAGTCCAGGCCATGGAATAAAAATCAAAGATAGAGCAATTTTCGTATTGTCCAGCCAAAAATCTAGACATTCCGGCTTCAGAATAAATTTCAACAGAAACAAGTTTTTAGATAGTCCAGTCAGAGTCTGGACAGTCCGATTCAAAAAAAATAAATTAAACAGAACTATATTTTTGGATAGTCTGGTCAGAGTCTGGACAATCCGACTTAAAAAATAATTCGAACAGGAACATGTTTTTAGATTGTCCGGTTAGAATCCAGACAGTCTGATATGTAAATTAAAATCAAATAAAAGCATGTTTTCGGATTGTCCGGCTTGAACCCGGATATTTCGTAGTGCAAATAAAATTCAACAGAAAGCAGATTTCAGACAGTCCGGCCTGTATCCGGACAATCCAGCATTTCTGGAAACCAAAAAGTAACTTGAAAAAATTCCAAAACTTTCAATGAAAGATATTGATTTGAGCACTTAGCTTTGGATCAACGATCAACTTATCCCTCTTGATAGTACAACATACCTAGACTCAAGAAAATTTAAAACATATGCAATAAGCACTACTTGAGCCTAAATGAAACGAATAATTCGATTTCTTCAAGGTCGTGTTAACAGCGAAATTTGGTAAAGCCCAAGCCCAATATAGTTTCGGCACAGTTGATGGAAGGCCTAGTACAGTTTCAGCACAGTTGATGGAAGGCCCAGTACAGTTTCGGCACGGTTTATGGAATTCAAGGAGTCCGGTCAAGACACGATCGTAATATGCACGTATAACTGGATAAAGATATAGAGGAGCCGAATAATTCCGTTATGAAGATAAAGGTAGAGTCGGTTACAATTGTATCTACGTAGGATATAAGTCTCCGGACTATAAATATGTAACGTTTAGGTTTAGTTTAGATCATCAAATCAATCAACAAAACAAATTCTCGGCGCATCGCCAAAACTTACCACCGGCGAGTTCTTGCTCTCTCGCGGGGCTGCATCGCTCCGATCTCCAACGAGAGGTAAGTTCCGCCAAACATGTATTAATTAATAGATCTAAGGCTTCATCGGTTAGATCCAACATCTTAGTTTATATATCAATCATGCTGTATCAGATGCGTGGTTTAGATCAAATGTATTAATCTGAGGCTTCATCGGTTGAGTTCGATATCTTAGTTTATGTATTTGATTCAT
>KE373012.1:1116524-1149954 GCA_000418225.1 Zizania latifolia | reverse complement strand
ACCGGTGTTGCTCTAAATTTCTAGTCTGATATTGCCACATTTTTATCTGCATAGAATAATCAAAGCCACACCCTGACAAAATAAATGTCAGCAATCCAGGAAGTAGCACTCCACCTGTAGTTCTGACCAATTTTTTCTCTCTGTTTTTTGTGCAGCTTATATGCTTATGCAAACAAGTACTAGTAATCAGACAGGAAACTAATCTCCAGAGTATTTTTAAATACGAGGAGATGCACCACTTAAAAAGCCACTTATAACTTGGACTCTTGGAGGCATCATGCTCTAAAAAATCAAGAAAAAATACAAACAAACAAGCAGTTTCATCTTAGTCAAGCGAAAAACAAACACGGTTTCTACGGTAGCGCGTTCAACAAACAGAGCAAGACCTCGCGAAGTCAGGTCCTAAAATATGCTTAACCTACCGCGACTGAAGTACGGCTTCTTTAGGTGGGTCTTGAGCTGCTCAGAACCTTCTTAAGACGAAGTCTAATCCTTCATCAGGACACAAAGTACATTCCTTGGGCCTATGGCAAGTGATCATGCTCCACTATTTAAGTAGATTCAGAGAGCCCTGCTCTGCAATCATCAGCCAAGAATCTCTGTGCTTCATCTTCGAGTTACAGCTTGCAAGGCTATTAAGAGCCTCGAATTGTACAATTGTGACCTGAATTTTCTTTGTGTTGGAGCTCGTATTCGATCACCAATTTATTCATTATCAGCGCAACGATATGAAGGTACCACCTTCTCTGTCCGCAAGTGCTCCCTTCCATTTCTGAACATGCAGCCCTTGTTTCTGACTTTTAACTGAAACATGCTGGTGAATTACTCCGTTTCAGCAAAAGATTGTGATCAGGGTGCACGTGAGGTGCGACAAGTGCCGGTCCAAAGCTCTAGGTGTGGCCGCCACAATGCACGGTAAGCAATGCCATCTGCCATGATCAATTCAGTGTGGTTCAGAGGGACACGATGCAGAGACAAGTGCCGGTCCAAAGCTCTAGGTGTGGCCGCCACAATGCACGGTAAGCAATGCCATCTGCCATGATCAATTCAGTGTGGTTCAGAGGGACACGATGCAGAGAGCACTGTAGCTCTATCCTGCACAGAAAAAGCACTGTAGCTCTATCCTGCGCGGCAAAACCCCAGTGGATCGGGGTATTTTTCTGTTTGATCGGTACTGTAGAATCTGATACGGATCATCCAATTTAAATAACGTAGATAAAAGAGCTCATGCAATGTACTGTGCTCTAATGGAGAACTTGAGCTGCTTCTTCCTCTTCCATTGTTTGCAGGAGTGGAATCCATGGCGATAGAAGGCGAGGACAAAAACCAGCTCGTGGTGGTCGGCGACGGTGTGGACTCCGTCGAGCTGACGAAATGCCTAAGGAAGAAGTTGGACGGCGCGGACCTCCCGAAGGTGGAGACAGTCAGTTCCGAGAAGCCGAAACCAAAACTGGCCCCCACCACCACAGTGACGCCGTGCACGCAGCAGTGGTATCCTAGCTATTATTACGGCTACTACCCGCCGCTGACCAGCGTCCACTACTACTGCTAGCTCCTTGATGGCCACCGATGGATATTATTTGGTTGTATTGACAAGTCGAAACATTTTGATAGAGAGAATCACACGAACGAGATGTACTTATTCTAAGCAAGTGGTATATATTGGTTGATGGTTTTCACAACAAAAAGAGAGGAATTGTTCTAGTTTTTTCATCATTTACCAGTATTGAGAAAAAAATTGTGTAGAGTAGATTTCAAAATCCTCATGGTGTCCTATAAATTAACGTCATGTCGAGGCTCCAGTAATCTAACTGGTGCAAGACTGCAAGTTGTTGTCGTTTTCCCTATTTGATCGAAGCGAATGACCAAGATTGATGAACAAGCGCTCTGCCTTCTTCCTTTATTCTTATATTATTCTACTGCAACAAACATTCAAAAGAACTTTCTGTTTTGCCTTCCTTTCTCAATTGCTTTCTTTTTCTGCTGTCAGGAAGTATCCTCTTCCCAGTTCACTCACTGCCAAGCTACTACCACTTTTGGAACCATTCAAATGCTCTGAACATAGAAATCTCCCTTGGTCTCTCCCCATGGAACCGACAAACTCCCAAGGCCTCTGTGCATAGCTGTTGAGTCATCGTCGTTTTCCCCTGCTTTGCCTAGGCGATTGGCCAAGACCAGCCAACGATCATCTATATCTTTCTTCATTCGATCGTGCACCCAACATTCCAGTAAAGCAGAGCAGCAACTCCCTTTTGATTGTACCCAAACTACAGAACCCCCCGAGTGGCGACAAAATCGACAATGGTCGTGCGTTGTGGTCCCGACGCTTGGTTCATGCTTCATTCAAATCAGAACTCTGACCATGCTTCTAGGGAAATCCTTGTTTGGCTATAAATACCTCCCCTTTGTCTATTTCTTCGTTTTGCTCCAAAGCAAACAAAACCAGTGCTAGTTCTTTTGTTCTGCGTTTTGCCCCAAACCATGCAAAGATATTGTTAGTTAGATCTCACGGGGGAGTAGGGATCGGTTGGAGACCGAGTCTCACTCCTCCCCCCTATCTCGCGCCCTGATCGGGGGCGCCCAACCGAATATGGTTGAGGGGCCCTCGTCGCGCAGCGCCACATAAAAGAGGGAGAGGCCGGCAGCACGACGGCCAACATTCGTTGGCGCTGAAGCGGTGGGAAGCCTCCCTCTCCTCCGCGCTCACATCGCCGTCTCCCTCCTCTACTCTGACCGAACCTCGCCAGCGCCGACTCCATGGCGGGATCCTCCAACAAACCCGAAGGTATGATGTTTTCCCCTCCTTTCCCGTACCGGGCCTAGGGCTGAAGACTTCTTCATCCCTAAGCTAAACCCGACTAGATCCTAACCCTAACGATACCCGTTTTAAGTTTCTATCAATGGTATCAGAGCGTGGCTTAGGGTTAGGCTAGCTATGGTTCGGGTGGCATCGGGATCTCTGAGCCGATGCCACCACTGATCATTCCTCCCCCCCCCCCCCCCCGCAGCTGATTAGAAGGAGGGCTCTTGGTTCGGTCAAGAACAAACAAAAAAAAGGAAGGAAAGGAACCGAATTGAAACCCTAAACCTAAGATGTAAGGGCGTTGGGATTTTACCTCGTCGCCGCACCAGATCCGCTGTCGCCGGACCCCGAGAAGAGGACTCTGGGCCGCCACCGCTCGCCGGTGCTCGGCTGGATTAGGTCAGGCAGAGAGGACCGCCGCGGACCGGCTCGATGGAGGAGCGCTCACTCTCGGGTGAGCGCGTGCCCTGGCAAGCAGACCCGCTGGTGGTGCCGCCACACCCTCCGTGCCACTGCCGCACCCATCTGCGTCGTCGCCGCCCTCGCCTCTCCCTCTCCGCCGCTCTCTTGGGTGCACTCGGGAGGGAGGGAAATGAAATTAGGGTTAGGGCGTGGGGGCTGGCCGGGGGTTTTGTTCGGTCCGAATTCGGCGTGTGGCCGTCGGATCACATACGACGGCTGCCATCGTTTTGGACCAATTTTGGCCTAGGTGGGAAGGGGAATTCCCAGCCTAGGCCTAGGTTGCCGTTCGTTTGGTGCAGAGCAGGCTGGGACGGGGCAAATTTCAGTTGGTGGGCCAATTTTTTTTTCTTTCTTCAGAATTCCGATTTAGCTTTTTCTGTTTTCTAGAAATTAAAAATTGGCTCAATTAAGAAATGATTAAGTCTAGGCTGCGGGTAAAATTTGGATAAAATTTGGTTATAAATCAATGGCAATTTTCTGAATTTTGAGATTTTTAGTGTTAATTTTCTGATTAAATTTGATCCAACGAGAAGGTTTAATTGGAAAATACATTATAAGAATTATGATTAAAATTGAGTGCAGAAATTTTGCCACTGTTTTATTAATCTTAGAATTTTTTTTAGACTTCCGCTGTGTTTTACACTGGTTTAGATATTTTCTGTTCATCCGCTTCTATTTAGCATTATTTATTTTACTAATTAAATTGGAACCAACGGGAAAATTTGATTAGGAGAATAAATAATTTTGTTGATGTAATGATTTTATCTACTGATCAACGTTGTTGATAAAATTGTTATGATTAAGTTAAGTTTCTATCTCCGCTCAACGGCGATGTAGAATTAATTTTTCCCTTAAGCATGTTACATGTACAAATTTGACCAACGTTGAATTAATTCATGTACTATTTTGTCTGCTGAATTAATCCCTCTTTTGTTGATGGTTCCTTATCAGGCAACATGCTTAGTCAGCTCTCGTCCATTGAGCCCTTAAATGGAGAGAACTATGGTTCTTGGCGAGAAAACATTGAGATAGCGCTTGCGCTATGGAACCTTGATCTTGTACTTACGCATGACCATCCCGTTGAGCCTACGGGGCCCGTGATCCATGATGGTGAGAGTCAGGAGGCTTTCGCTACTAGGTCACGAGACTTCACTGAGATAAGAATGAAGTACGACATCAATCGTACTAAGTGGAATCAGTCAAACCGTAAGTGTCCCATGGTCATTATAAGCTCCATCATGGAGGCCATAAGGGGAGCAATCCCACCCTATGAGACCGCTAAGGAGTACTTTAAGAAGGTGGAGAGTCAGTTTACTGTCTCTTCAAAGACGTACGCAAGCACTCTTATTAAGAATCTTGTGACGAAAAAGTACAATGGCAATGGGATAAGAGAGCACATCTTGAGAATGAGCAACATGACTTCCAAGCTCAAGCCAGTGGACATGGGGCTCAAGGATGATTTTATTGTTCATTTGATCATAGTGTCACTACCTAAGGATTTTGAGGCTTTTGTCATCAACTACAACTCAAAGCCTAAGCGTTGGAGCATTGAGAAAGTGATGTCCTCATGTGTGCAAGAGGAGGAGAGAATTAAGGAAGCACGTAGTGACTCAGTTAACCATGTGAAGCACAATAATAAGAAGAAGAATTATTCTAATTATTCTCCTAAATCTAAGAATCATTATAAGAATTATTTCAATGATTCTAAGACATTCTCTTCTAAACCACATGGTAAGGCTCCTATGAAGGAACACGATGTCCCGAAGGACGTTTGTAGGCATTGCAAGAAGGAGGGACAACACATGAAAGATTGTGTAGAGTTTCTCAAGTGGATGAATAGAAATGGTAAGGATGAAATTATATTCATATATGAATCTCTGTATTTAGAATATTCAAGTTCTACTTGGTGTATTGACACAAGTGTAACTATTCATGTTGCAAATTCTTTACAGGGATTTGCTACAACAAGAATATTAGCAAGAAGAGAAAGAACAATTAAAGTCGCAAATGGCATTGAAGCAGAAGTTAAAGCCATTGGAGAACTTCCATTAGAAATAAACAATGGTTTTGTAATCTATCTGCATGATGTCCTTTGTGTGCCTTCCATGAGAAAGAATTTGATTTCAGTCTCTCATGTAGATAATAATAGATTTGGTTGTCATTTTGGCAACAAACAATGTTTGATTAAATTTGATAATAATGTTGTTGGTCTTGCTCTCCAGTATGACAAGCTTTATTTGCTTTGTTTGAATGATACTATGAATGTTGTAAGTACTGAGAATGTCTCCTTGTCTATGAATAAGAACAAGCGCAAAAGAATTGATGACGTATCTTCGAAATTATGGCGCTGTCGTCTAGGCTACATTTCGAGGGGAAGGATTGAACGTTTAGTTAAGGAATCAATTCTTCTGTCATTAGAATTTTTAGATTTTGAGCAATGTATCGATTGCATTAAAGGCAAATACGTCAAGCAAATTAAGAAAGATGCGAAGCGAAGCACATAAATTTTAGAAATAATTTACACGGATATTTGCGGTCCGTTTCCTGTGACATCTGTAGATGGTTTTGACTCATTCATAATATTTACAGATGACTATTCGCGCTATGGCTATATTTATCCAATTAAAGAGCGATTAGAAGCTCTAGATAAATTTAAGATATTTAAGGCTGAAGTAGAGAATCAGTATGATCTAAAGATTAAAATAGTAAGATCTGACCGTGGGGGGAGTACTACGGTTGTCATACCTCTTATGGCCAAACTTCCGGACCTTTTGCAAGGTTTCTCTAGGAAAATGGCATAGTTGCCCAATATTCTACACCTGGTGAACCTCAGCAAAATGGAGTGGCAGAAAGGCACAATCGCACCTTATTGGATATGATAAGAAGCATGCTAAGTTATTCCACTATGCCGATTAATTTGTGGATGGAGACGTTAAAAATTGCCATTCATATTCTTAATCGGGTGCGTAGTAAGTCGGTGTCTAAAATGTTATATGAATTATGGACTGGACGAAAGCCTTCACTTAATTATCTACGTGTATGGGGCTGTCCTACTGAGGCTAAGATATTTAACCCAAATATTGATAAATTAGATCCTAAGACAGTAAGTTGCCATTTTATTGACTATCCAGATAAATCTAAGGGTTTCTGTTTCTATTGTCCTGACCGATATACTAAGTTTGTAGAAATGAGACACGTGGTCTTTTTAGAAGACGCGATGATCAGGGGGAGCACGGTGCTTCGAGAGATTAGCCTTGAAGAGAAGCGGGTCTACGTACCTACTCCTATGATTAAAGAGCCAATTTTTCATGTGCCTGTGATAGAACCAAATTATCTAGCACCTGTGGTTGGATCTTCATCAGCAACACCTAATGTTCATGAGGCTCCTGTTATTTAGGAACCTGAAGTTCCAAATGTTATTAATGAAGAAGAAGAAGAACAGCCCCCACACTTAGAAAATGTTGTGCCAAACCAAGAGAACATCAGAAGATCACAAAGAGTGAGAAGGTCAGCTATTCCTGACGATTATGAGGTTTATATGAGTGAAGAAATTCAAATGGAGGGCAATCCCACCTCTTTTGAAGAAGCCATGAGAAGTCCCAACTCATCTAAATGGCTTGAGGCTATGGAAGATGAGATGAGGTCTATGAGTACTAACAAAGTTTAGAAATTAGAAGAAATTCCTAAGGGAGCCAAAACAGTAGGCAGTAAATAGGTCTATAAAATTAAGCGTGACTCCCAAGGGAATATCGACAGATTTAAGGCAAGACTTATGGCGAAAGGCTTCACTCAAAGAGAATGAATATATTATAATGAGACATTTTTACCTGTTTCATCTAAGGATTCGTTCAGAATCATTATGGCATTAGTGGCGCATCATGACTTAGAATTGCATCAGATGGATGTAAAGACGGTATTTCTCAACGGGGAATTATATGAGAATGTCTATATGGTACAACCTAAGGGTTTTATCACAAAAGGGAAAGAAAATTTAGGATGTCACTTAACTAAATCTATTTATGGATTAAAACAGGCCTCCAGGCAGTGGTACCTCAAATTTGATGAAAGCGTAAGAAAATTTGGGTTTAAGAAAAATGAAGAGGACAACTGTATTTATGTTAAGTTTAAGAATGGAAAATTTATTTTCCTCGTTTTATATGTAGATGACATCTTGCTTGCAAGTAGCAATGTCAGTTTACTATTAGAAATTAAGAGCTTCTTATCCTCACATTTTGATATGAAAGATCTTGGTGAAACTTCCTATGTATTGGGAATTAAGATTTACCGAGGTAGAAATAAAGGGGTATTAGCATTATCACAGAAGACATACTTAAAAAAGATTATAAGAAAATATAGTATGCATGCGTGTAAGCCTACGCCTGCTCCGATAGTTAAGGGTGATAAGTTTAGGAATTTTCAATGTCCTAGGAACCAATATGAGATCGATCAAATGAAATCGGTTACATATGCTTCTGCTATCGGAAGCTTGATGTACGCTTAAGTTTGTACTTGCCCTGACTTAGATTTTGCTACCGAGATGCATGGCAGATATCAGAAAAATACAGGCATAGATCACTGGAAAAGAGTTAAGAAAGCCTTACGATATATACAAGGCATAAAAAGTCTCATGCTAACGTATGAAAGATCAGATATCCTTAAAATAGTGGGTTATTCAGATTCAGATTTTGCGAGATATGTAGATACTGAGAAGTCCACGTCAGGTTATATCTTCACACTCGTAAATGGAGCTATATCGTAGAAAAGCTCCAAACAAACCGTCACTGTATCTTCAATGATATATGTCGAGTTTGTAGCATGTTATGAGACCACCGGACAGGCATTATAGTTTAAGAAATTTGTACCCGGTCTTATAGTGGTCGATAGCATTGAAAGACCACTAGAGTTATACTGCGACAATGAGCCAGCAATATTGTACTCCCATAACAACAAGAAGAGTGGTGCTGCCAAACACATCAACATTAAGTACTATGCTATTAAGGAGAAAATTCAAGATCAAACTATTAGTCTTGAGCATATAAGCACCAATCAAATGCTTGCGGATCCACTCACTAAAGGCTTACCACCTAATGTGTTCAGAGAACACTTAGCCGGCATGGGTTTAAGGAAAAGTCTATGATCTTTGTATACTAAAGGTCTAAAATAAGTTAAGAATCTGTTTCAGAATGAAGAAGTGCACTGTAGTTGTTAAGACAGGTAGTACGTAACTGACTATTATGACTTAGCATACTCTATACACTGATCCGTAATGGAATATGTGCTCAGTTCATTATTAAGTTTAAGTTAAGAATTAAGATTAATATCTAGGGAGAGATTGTTAGTTAGATCTCACGGGGAGTAGGGATCGGTTGGAGACCGAGTCCCACTCCTCCCCCTATCTCGCGCCCTGATCGGGGGCGCCCAACCGAATATGGTTGAGGGACCCTCGTCGCGCAGTGCCACAGAAAAGAGGGAGAGGCCGGCAGCACGACAGCCAACGTTCATCGTGCCTCACGCCACCCCACAACCCTAGCGATCCGATCTCTCGCTGGCGCTGAAGCGGCGAGAAGCCTCCCTCTCCTCCGCGCTCACATCGCCGTCTCCCTTCTCTACTCCGACCGAACCTCGCCGGCGCCGCCTCCATGGCGGGATCCTTCAGCAAGCCCGAAGGTATGCTGTTTTCCCCTTCTTTCCCGTATCGGGCCTAGGGCTCGACTTCTTCATCCCTAAGCTAAACCCGACTAGATCCTAACCCTAATGATTTTCGTTTTATGTTTCCATCAGATATCACCATCCTTCGATTTGTTGTACTTGTAGTTTATTAGTGTCTTAGTAATCTTGATCCCTGCGCTGTTAGTTGTTGGGAGTCACCGGAACTCACCGGCGGCGAGAGCCCGATTTTGTCCGTTCGAGTCTCTCGTCGCCAGACGAACCGAGACTCTCGCAAGCCATTCTTCTGACGTGGTAAAGCCTCTGACATGTTTAATTTGGTGAAAATAAAATAATTTGGTCTTAGGCTCCATTGCTTCTTCCTCCATGCCGGTAACCTGAGCAGTATCTGAGGACCGTCGAATACCATGGCGGAACCCCTTTCTGATCAATCCAAACCGTTGAACTAGTCCTTATTGCTATCACGGTGGTCTCTTGTTAACTTTTTGCCCTCTGATTCATAGTATCCTAGCCTGTTGAGGACGATGATTTTCAGCTGTAGGTAGTCGTCTTCAACCTTCAGCCATGGGGGCGATCCTATCCTGTTTCGATGCCAGGTGGCGTCCGCAAATCAGTCTCGTGTTCTATCTAAGTCACTGAACGTTGAGCCCCACTTGTCAATATGTTTCGCGCGCGTTTCTGAAGGCACTGACGCGTGGCTACGGGCGAGCCTCCACGCCTTCTTCGAGCGTGGCTGTGTGCCATAGCAGTGTGGTCCATTGGTCAGTCACTGTGAGCGCGTGATTCTCGGGTGACGACACGTGTTCCGTTCGGTGTGCGCTACTGGGCTTCAGCCCGTAAACCCGAGCGCTAACTGACCGCGCATACCACAGTCCACGTTTTATTCCAAGTTTTCTCTGTTGGGGCAAGCCGCGCATGAACAGTGAGTTTCTCTTTTTCTGTGATTAACGCCAAATCCGACAGCCTGAATGAATAGTATTCCTTGTTTATTTGAGAACCACGTCTCTGTTTGGGCTAGGACTATGTGAACAGTAACACTTTATTTTTCCTGTGTTATTCTCTTTCCTGTAGGCAGGCCGACCCATATGAACAGTATAAAATAGAGCTATTTCTCTTTTTACAGAAGACTAAAATATTCTAAAATTCTTATAACTTTCATTTCAATTTTGATTGACTCCGTCAAGTTTCTAAATTTTTGTAAAATTCAAAAAAATATTTTTTATCTGTTAGAAATAATCTTATGACTTTCCTTATATGCCCTTCATTTATTATATGATGTTTTATGTGTAGCCACCAATCCCGACCACCGATCCCGGAGACTTGCAATACTATGCCGCCCACGATCCTAACTATGCTTTGGATCAAGGTAAGTCTTTCTTTAAACATGTTTGCTCCTATTATTATTAAATTTATGTTGTACAAATGCATGTTTAGAAATATATGGACATATACACTTGTTTAACGATGATCGCTAAGCAATTAGTTGACTAAAACCTAAAGTTTGATGCACTTATCATTCATTTGCGATTGTTTGCCTTTAATCCTGTAAACTTTTAATTGCCATAAAAATATGTATTATGTTGTTAACGGATGATATAGACAAGCAAACATCATTGTTACAAAATTACTCATATGGAAAATTACAAAACGTGTGGGATGAAAATATGTTTTGATGAAATGTTTTGGAAAACGGCACAAGATACCATGATGTTGAAAAGAGATGAAATTGTTTGAGAAATTTGCCATGAGTTGTTGTAGCTTGTGTGGCCCAACTACGTATGGGCAACTATCAAAATGTGTGCTCATAATCGTGGACACGATTATTCAAACATGTTATTTTTTGTATAAAGTGTACACTTTACCCTTACGACACGACCTTACTTCTTACTAGCTAGATAAAAGAGGTTCGTAACAAGATCTTTCTAAAGCCAACCTAGGATAAATTACTTCCACTTAAAAAGGTCTTAGACCAAGGAATAGGAAGCTCGATCTTCTTTTCCCTGAAACCTCGTGGGTGCACAACCGTGAGGTTGGAAAAGAGGGTCGGGCTTCCTCTTCCTTGGTTCGAGAGCTGTTTAGGTAGAAGTGAGTCATCCTACGTTGGTTTTGGAAAGGTTTTGTCATGAACCTTCTTTACCTAGTAAGGAGTAAGCTCGTGTCTTATAGGTAAAGTGTACACCTTATATAGAAGTATAACATGTTCGAATAATCGTGTCCACGGTTATGAGCATATGTTTTGATAGTTTCTCATGTGTAGTGTTAAATTTTGGCTTTACCAAAAAGAAAAGATTGGTTGGGAATAAGTCTATGTGACTTGAGGAGTTGTATGGCTCCATAGCGAGTGGCGTGAGAATGAAAAAAAGATCAATGATGTTAAGGCAGGAGGAGCTACCTTGGTGGTAGGCTTGTTCTGTGAAATAAGATGATGTTTAGGGGAGAAGCTACTAGGTAGCAGACTTGATCCATATTTGTGAAATGGGGTGAAGTTGAAAGATTATTGCAAAACAATCTAGAGAGGCTGAGGGATTGTTAAAAACAATCAGAAAAGTAGAACCCTGTTTTCTTAAAAAAGAAAGTTACTTTTGGGAAGGATTGAGGTTGAGACCTCTATCCGGATTGTCACTACACCTAGATGTTTTTTTTTAAAAAAATTATGTTTACAAAATAAAACTTAGGTGTCCTTGGAAAGCTTCATTCATAAACTTTTCAAGACTTACGGAGTACCTTTGTACTCATCCTTGCCTCTTTCACCCTAGAATATGAAAAACAATTAGAAGGAGAAGAGGACTTCATTGAAGATCCTGTTGATGTTGATGGAGTTGAAGATGGACAGTTTGTCGAAGATTAGGGTTTCGATCCTAGTCCCCTTCATGGTTTAGAAGTTTAGTACTTTTACTTTGTATGTGATGTTGCTTCCGTTGAAATTCTTTTTGCGATGCCTGCTTGTTGTGAGATATGCTTTAATAGCAGTTTTTGTAAGACTATTTAGTGTTGTAATAAGCAAATCTATAATTAATTATTGTTATATTTGAATGAATATCATGTCTGATGTTTATTCGATTTGATCGGTAACAACTCGCTCTTATACAACAAAGTATGTATAAGGCAGGGCGTTACAACATCCTCTGCTAGCAACACTCTCCGCTGCATGTGTGCTTTACCATCAAATTATCGAAGCATCCACGTGACGGCAATCCACAAGAGTTCTAACCATGAGGACTTTCAAGTCCACTCTCAATTTTTCCCCAACAAAATATTAGAAGCCATTAATGCGATAATTATTAATTTTAGAGTTCCTAAGAAAAAACAAAAAATGTGTTATTGGACTCTACTCAGCACCCTGTTCTGCCAAATAGATACGTCACTGGTACGTTTAAGATATTTAGCAATCATTTAGACCAACCCATATATAACTTAGCCACTCAGCTCAAACCTAAAAAAGGTAGATGCCTATTTATCATGGACCCTTACTGCTAGGCCCACAAGACTTTGAGCTCTTCGCGACGGATGGGGATTCGACATGTTAACCTGAGCTGGGTAAAGTGGGTGGGCACATTGCTCGGACCAACCATGATGTTGCTAGATGTGCAGTACGGCGGGCTGTCACGGCTTGACCGGTTTAACGGCAGGCACGATCAGCCCATATTCTCATCGTGCTAATTGTGAATTATAAATTTGTGACACGTGACTAATAAATAATAATGTGTTTGGGTTGTATTGACTGGGTTAATCGGGTTACGATAAAGTCCATAGCATATCAAGATTGGACTATCTAATGAAGTAATGAGCCTATGACTGACACAACACGACTCAACTGCATTCTCTTACCAACCCTGGTCAGGCCATCCGTTTAGGTGCTAACCTATCTGTTTCATGATGAAAACGCTATAAAAAAACTCAGAAAACTGGGTGATTGGTACAACGGTATAGAACATACCTAGAAAATTTTAGACTTAAACGGTATAGCAGTGAGGAGAAATTAAAATGAGAAATTTCAGAGGATCTGGGACTGTAGCGGCAGTCCCGTTCCGGCGAATGTCACGCTACGCCGCTCGTTTGACGAATCGAAGCACTGCGAAAAATTCTGAAATTTTTTGAGGAGACACGCATCAGAGTGCCGCAGAATCTTGCGAAATCTTGAGACTCGATCCGTATGACCGTATCAGCAGCGGGACAAATAAAAAGAAAAATCTGGGACGAACAGATACGCATGCTTACCCGAAGCAGGCTGCCGCTGGTCGCTAGCTCGTGTTCCACAGTCGAGAGTCGCTGCCACTTGTCGCCGGCGACGGGCGTTCACGGCAGAGGTGGGAATGACGTCGACGGGGAGCCCTCCACTTCTGTTTTTAATAGTAAAAGAGAAACTCTCCCTTAAGCCTTTAAAATTTGTTCCGGTATTCCTAACTCCTAAGATGCCACACCGGTATATGCATGCCTCCTGGGACACGACATCAACTAAAACATTTTTTAGACTTTGACAGAAGTTAGCATATTCGTGATAGGTTAGGTAGACTTAGTAATCGCTACGGTTAGAACTAGAAGGCTACCTTTGGGCATGCTCGAAGACAACAACGTCATTGCTCGGTGCAGTGGTGGTGCGTAGGTCGGCGAGGTCGTGGCGTGGAGGAGAGGTTGCTACCCGTCGCTTCAGCGCCTAGAGTGATCGGTTCACACCTTAGGGTTTTCGGGGAGGCTGTGAGGCACGACAAACCTTGGGACTCGCGCCTGCCGGCCCACCCTCTTTTTATTTGGCGCTGCGCGACAGGGGCCCCTCAACCATAATCGGTTGGGCGCTCCCGATCAGGGCGCGTATGGATCAGGGGGACTCAGGGAGGAGAGGGACTCGGTCTCCCTCTCCTCCCATATCGAGAGATCTCAAACTAACATTCTCTCCCTAGATCCTAACTTAATTCTTAACTTAACTCAACTAGGTATCTGTTCCATTACAGATCAATGCATAGAGTATGTTACATCATAATAGTCAGTTATGTACTACATGACTCAACAACTACGATGCACCTTTCTATTCCGAAACAGATTCTTAACTTATTTTGGATCCTTAGAATTCAAAGATCATATGCTTTCCCTTAAACCTATGCTGGCTAAGTGTTCTCTGAACACACTGGATGGTAAGCCTCTGGTGAGCGGATCCGCAAGCATTCGCTTGGTACTTATATGCTCAAGACTAATAGTTTGATATTAGATTTTCTCCTTAACAACATAGTACTTAATATTGATGTGTTTGGCAGCAACACTCTTCTTGTTGTTATGGGAGTATAATACTTCTGGCTCATTATCGCAGTATAACTTAAGTGGTTTTTTAATGCTGTCGACCACTATAAGATCGAGAACAAACTTCTTAAACCATAGTGTCCGTCCGGTGGCCTCATAACAAGCTACAAACTCGGCATACATCGTCGAAGATGTAGTCACAGTTTGTTTGGAGCTTTTCCACGACACAGCTCCATTTGTAAGTGTGAATATATAACCTGACGTGGACTTCTTAGTATCCACACATCCCGTAAAGTCTGAATCTGAATAACCCACTATCTCAAGGGTATCTGATCTTTCATACGTTAGCATGAGGCATTTTGTGCCTTGTATATATCTTAAGGATTTCTTAACTCCTTTCTAGTGATCTATGCCTAGATTTTTCTGATATCTGCCAAGCATCCCGGTAGCAAAAGCTAAGTTAGGGCGAGTACAAACTTAAGCATACATCAGGCTTCCGACAGTAGAAGCATATGGAACCGACTTCATTTGATCGATCTCATATTGGTTCCTGGGATATTGAGAATTCCCAAACTTATTACCCTTGACTATCGGAGCAGGCGGAGGTTTACACGCATGCATACTATATTTTCTTAGAATCTTTTCTAAGTATGTCTTCTGTGATAACCCTAATACCCATTTATTTCTATTTCAGAGAATCTCAATTCCTAATATATAGAAAGCTTCACCAAGATCTTTCATATTAAAATATGAGGACAAGAACTTCTTAGTTTCTAATAGTAGACTGACATCGCTACTTGCAAGTAAAATATCATCCACATACAAAACAAGGAAAATAAATTTTTCATTCTTAAAACTTAGCATAAATGCAGTTATCCTCTTCATTTTCCTTAAACCTAAATTTTCTTATGGTTTCATCAAATTTGAGGGACCATTGCCTAGAGTCCTGTTTTAATCCATAAATGGACTTAGTTAAATAGCATCACAAATTTTCTTTCCCTTCTATGACAAAACCCTTGGGTTGTGCTATATAGACATTCTCATATAGAGCCCTATTGAGAAATACCGTCTTTACATCTATCTGATGTAATTTTAAGTCATAATGTGCCACTAATGCCATGATGATTCTAAATGAATCCTTAGGTGAGACATGTGAAAATGTCTCATTATAATTTATTCCTTCCCTTTGAGTGAAGCCTTTTATCAAAAGTCTTGCCATAAATCTGTCGATATTCCCTTGGAAGTCACGTTTAATCTTTAGACCCATTTACAGCCTACTGTTTTAGCTCCTTTAGGAATTTCTTCTAATTTTCAAACTTTGTTGGTACTCATGGACCTCATCTCATCTTCCATAGCCTCAAGCCATTTAGATGAATGAGGGCTTCTCATGGCTTCTTCAAAAGAGACGGGATCGCCCTCCATTTGAATTTCTTCACTCATATAAACCTCATAATCGTCAGTAATAGCTGATCTTCTAACTCTTTGTGATCTTTTGATATTCTCTTAGTTTGGCACATCATTTTCTAAGTGCAGGGGCTGTTCTTTTTCTTCATTAGCAACATCTAGAACTTCAGGTTCCTGAATAACAGGAGCCTTATGAACAATAGGTGCTGCTAATGGAGATCCAATCATAGGTGCTGGATAAATTGGTTCTACCACAGGCACATAAAAGATTGGCTCTTGAATCATAGGAGTGGGTACAAAAACTCGCTTCTCTTCAAGGCTAATCTCTCGAAGCACCGTGTTCCCCCTAATCATCGCGTCTTCTAAAAAGATCGCGTGTCTCGTTTCTACAAACTTAGTATGTCGATCAAGATAATAGAAACGAAACCCTTTGGACTTATCTGGATAACCAATAAAATAGCAACTTACTGTCTTAAAATCTAGCTTACCAATATTTGGGTTAAATATCTTAGCCTCAGCAGGACAGCCCCACACTCTTAAATAATTAAGAGAAGGCTTTCATCCAGTCCACAGTTCATACGGTGTTTTAGGCATCGACTTAGTAGAGACCCGATTAAGAATATGAATGACGGTTTTTAACGCCTTCATCCATAAATTAATCAGCAGAGTGGAATAACTTATCATATTTCTTACCATATCTATTAAGGTGCGATTGCGCCTTTCTGCTACTCTGTTTTGCTGAGATTCGCTCGGTGTAGAATACTGGGCAACTATGACATTCTCCTGGAGAAACCTTATAAAAGGTTCAGGAATTTGGCCATAAAGGGTATGACGACCGTACTACCCTCCCACGGTCAGATCTTACTATTTTAATCTTTAGATCATGCTGATTTTCTACTTCAGCCTTAAATATCTTAAATTTATCCAAAGCTTTTGATCGCTCTTTAATTAGATAAATATAGCCATAACGCGAATAGTCGTCTGTAAATGTTATGAATGAGTCATAACCATCTACAGACGTCACAGGAAACGGACCACAAATATCCATGTGAATTATTTCTAAAATTCCCGTGCTTCACTTTGCGTCTTTCTTAATTTGTTTGACGTATTTGCCTTTAATACAATCGATACATTGCTCAAAGTCTAAAAATTCTAAAAGCGGAAGAATTGATTCTTTAACTAAACGTTCAATCCTTCCCCTCGAAATATGGCCTAAACGACAGTGCCATAATTTCAAAAATACGTCATCAATTCTTTTGCGCTTATTCTTATTCACTGATGATGAGACATTTTTAGCACTTATAACATTCACAGACTCATTCAGAGAAAGTAAAAAAAGTTTGTCATGCTCGAAGGCAAGACCAACAACTTTATTATCAAATAAAATAGAACATTGTTTGTTTCCGAAATGGCAATCAAAACCATCGTTATGTAAACAAAACACTGAAATTAAATTCCTTCTCATGAAAGGTACACAGAGGACATCATGCAAATAAATAGTAAAGCCATGGTTTATTTTTAATGGGAGTTCTCCAATGGCTTCAACTTCTGCTTCGATGCCGTCCGCTACTCTAATTGTTCTTTCTCTTTTTGCTAATGTTCTCGTCGTAGCGAATCCCTGTAAAGAGTTAGCAACATGAACAGTTACACCCGAGTCAATCCACCAAGTAAAACTTGGAAATTCTAAGTACATAGATTCATCTATTGATATAATTTTAACCTTATCATTCATGTTCATCTATTTTAGGAACTCCACACAGTCCTTTATGTGGTGCCCCTCCTTTTTACAATGTCTGCATACACCCTTCGGGACGTCATGTTCCTTTAGGAGAGCCTTTTCTTTTTGCTTAGAAGGGGAGTCCTTAGCATCATTACAATAACTCTTATAATGCTTCTTAGGGGAATAATGTTTCTTCCCCTTATTGTGATGCACATGGTGAACTGAATCACCGCGTGCCTCCTTAATTCTCTACTCCTCTTGCACACATGAAGACATCAACTTCTCAATACTCTAGCGATCTGGCTGTGAATTATAATTAATCACAAAATGCTCAAAGTCCTTAGATAGAGACACTATAATCAAATGAATGACAAAATCGTCCTTGAGCCCTATATCCATTGGCTTGAGTTTTGAAGCCATATTGCTCATTCTAAGTATGCGTTTTTTAACTCCACCGCCACGATATTTCTCTATCACAAGTTTCTTAATCAGCGTGCTAGCATACGCCATTGAAGAGCCAGTATACTGACTCTCCACCTTCTTGAGATACTCCTTGGCAGTATCACAATGTGAGATCGAACCCCTGATAGCCTCCATAATGGAGCTCTTAATGACCATAAGGCATTTGTGATTCGACTGATTTCACTTAGTATGATCGATATTGTACTTCAATCTGATCTCAGCAAAATCCCATGTTCTACTAGCGAAAGCCTCCTAGCTCTCACCATCCCGAATCATAGGCTCAGTGGAACAATCATGCGTCAATGCAAGATCTATATCCCATAGCGCAAGTGCTATCTCAATATTCTCACCATTGAGAGGCTCAATGGTGGAGAGCTGACTTAGCATGTTGCCTGATAAGGAACAATTATCAAGAGATGTTAAAACAGCAGACATAATATAGTACATGAAAAATTTAACGTTGGTCAAAATTTAACATGAGACATACTTAAAAGAAAAATTAATTATACATCACCGTTGGACAAAAATAGAATTAATCTTAACTTAGTCATAATAATTTTATTAACAACGTTGGTCAGTAGATAAAATTATTACAACAATTAAAAATTATTCATTTTCCTAATTAAATTTTCCCATTGATACCAATTTAATCAGAAAAATAAACAATACTAAAATAATAAGGATGAACATAAATGAATTTTAACAGTATAAACACAGCGGAAGACTTAAACATAATTCTTACACTGCCAAAACAGTAGCAAAAATTCTGAATTTAAACTTAATCAAAATTCTAAATGAAGTATTTTCTAACTAAAAATTATCGTTTGACCACCAATTTTAATCAGAAAATTACCATAAAAATTCTAAAAAATTCAGAATATTGCTATTGAGTGGATACTAATTTAACCAAAATTTTACCTATGACCTAAACTTATTTTCTCTTAATTTTAGGCTATTTTCTTAATTTCCAGAAAATACAAAAATGGAAAATGTAAACTAAAATTCTAGAAAATTGAAAAACGAAAATCAGCCTGCACAGCCTGGCCCAATACTGAAATCGGCCTTGGCCTAGGGCGCCACGCGCGCGCGCCCACGCAGACCACAACCTGGGCCTGCGCCAGCAATTTGTTTCCTCGCCTGGGCCACATCGGGTCCAATCAATGCTAGTCGTTGATCTGAGATCAATGGCCGCGCGTGATCGGCGCTCGAACAAAACCGCCCCAACACGCCGTGCCCCATAACCCTAATCCATTTGCCCCAGAGCGCGCGCGCAAGCAAGAGCCAGAGAGCGGAGAGGGAGAGCGAGCGGTGGCGACGCTGAGGGCAAAGCGCCGCCCGTGGGACCGCTCGCCGGAGCGCCCGCTCACACGAGGGTGAGAGAGCCTCCGTCGAGCCATTCCACGGCGGCGGCCACTCGACCGGACCCGAGAATGCGCCACCTCAAGCGTCGGCGAGTGGCGGCGAGCGACGGTGACCCGGAGTCCTCTTCCCTGACTCCGGCGAGGCCGGATCCAGTACGGCACGAGGTAAGCCCCTTACCCCGCGCCCTTAGACTAGGTTAGGGTTAGGGTTTCACCCTAACCCTTTTATGTTTTTTTTGTTGTTCATCTGTTCTTCGGCCGAGGGGGTTCTGAACTTAGGGTTTGCCACGGGAATTTTGCACAATGGTGGCATCGGCCCAGGGGAGGCTGACGCCACCCAAAACCTAACTAGCCTAAACCCTAGCCTAGCTCTGATACCATTGATTGGTTAAGTAGACTTAGTAATCGCTAGGGTTAGGACTAGAAGGTTACCTTCGGGCTTGCTCGAAGACGACGACATCATTGCTCGGCCCAGTGGCAGTGCGTAGGTCGGCGAGGTCGCGGCATGGAGGAGAGGTTGCTACCCGCCGCTTCAGCGCCTAGAGTGATCGGTTCACACGTTAGGGTTTTCGGGGAGGCTGAGGCATAGCGAACCTTGGGACTCGCGCTTGCCGGCCCACCCCTTTTTATTTGGCGCTGCGCGACGGGGGCCCCTCAACCATAATCGGTTGGGCGCCCCCAATCAAGACGCGTATGGACCAGGGGGACTCGGGGAGGAGAGAGACTCGGTCTCCCTCTTCTCTCATATCGCGAGATCTCAAACTAACAATTCGAACTGTTTGTTTAACATTCCTAAACGAAAAAAATGTGTAGACTATCATAGTCGTTAAAAGACAATCGGCTAGTCCACCTCAAGTTCTAAACTAGGGCCAAGTAATGAGCTAGCTCGCTCGTTACAGCTCGTTATGTTAAACGAGCTAGTTCGTCTCGGTACGTTAACATAACGAGAAACCTAGTTCAGCTTGATTTGATCTAGCTCGCTAGCCAATTCTTTAAAAGATTATCAAATAATGAACATTCAAATAATTACATATCAAACATCAAAATATAAAATAAAGAGTACATAAGGTTTTAAAATTAAAACATCATAGTTCTATTACTATTTTTATGATTCTATCAATTCATCATCTATGTTATTTGTTCCATACTTTCATATGATAATTTCATAGGAACATAGTAGCAAACTTATAATAAGAAGTTAGCAACTAATAACCAGGCACTAACAAATAAATTATAAAATAATAAGTCCCGCACTCTCAGATAATGTTTAGTTATTGCTTTAGTGAGTTAGGCTAACTATTTGGACTGTTGGGCTATTGGCTTGCTGTCTATTTAGGCTGAGCTAGTTAAGCTCGTGAGTCAATTCAAACTTACTCGTTATACTAACAAGTTAAAACATATATACTTAGGTTCTTAGGAAAATAGGAAAATAGCTCGAGTTAACGAGCTACAGGTTTTTCCGTACCCATCCTCGACACGCCGTGGTTTTTCCATACCTGTCCTCAACACGCCGTCCAATTTATTTGCGTCAGGCTATCGTTAAGCTTAGGCCACCTCCCATCTTGACCAGGCATTTTTTTTTCAATAACAGTGTCTAATTACATCAGCAAGTATGGCACACTTACGTCCAACGATGACGCAAGCTTCACTGGCTAGTCTTGTGAAACAGAAAACCCGGCAAGAAATATCCTGTCACGTCGAATAATAATTAAAATTTTAAAAATATATTAGTATTAACAAGATCATGCAATATATTGTTATTAAGTTAAATATAATGATAGATTTAATTTAACTAATTTAATATTATAGTTTTTAATATATTTTTTATATAAATTTGATAAAAAACCAAACTACAATAATATAAAATTGTCAATAATCTCTCCCGACACAGCACGGCGCGATCTCAGCCGTCCCATTACACTGCCTCACCGTGCAATCAACTAACAGCGTTGACAAAGTCACAGCTCCGCGCCACAGTTTTTCACCGCAAATCCTCCAAATTCCGGGCAAAAAGACAGACAAGCCGCCCACAGAATAGCCGGCGTCGCTGTCTCCTTTTTTTTCTAAGGCAAACTGAGGCATCCAAAACCTGCAGATCACGCGGTGATACGGCGGGCAAGTGGTGGGGCGTTTGCTTATGTGGAATTAGGGTGGCCGGAGTCACCACCTGCTCCTAACTAGCAAGCTGGTCGAGGTCACCAGGTCTTGCTAGTCTACTATTCATGTCGCTCTCTGAAGGCCAAAGAGATATTCAGATATAGACGCTAGCTTCAGTAGTTCGAGTTTTTCAGTAGTGCAGTGCGTGACTCTGCCGGTGAAGTCAATGGTGGTGATTAAATGATTAATCAACCGGCTAATATTAATTGCATTAGAGGACAGGTGGTTCTGTGTATAAAAGGGAGCTAGGTGCATGGTGCTCCCTGCTGTGTTAGGCAAGATACAATCAGAGTTCTGCTAGCTCTTGCTTGGGTTCCTTGCTAGGCCGGAGAAAAATGAGGGTATGATATATATCTTGCTTCTTGGTGCTCAACAATGATATTTCTTTGTTTTAGGGCGCATCTTTTCTGATCAGCTAGTTCTTGTTGACAAAAAGATGCTAGATTTCCCTTTTGTTCCTGCTGGTAATCGTTGAGTTTGTTGGAAACCTTTGCAGAAGGAAATTGTCATCAGGTTGCACGGTTCGGAGAAGGGCCATAACAAAGCTATCAAGGTGGCTGCTGCAGTCTCCGGTAAATTCCTTGCATACTTATTTCAAAGAAATAATCAAGAACTAGTAGTTGAACTTTTAATTGAATTAATTTGATCTTGACAGTAGAAAGCTAGAAACTAAACCGGCCATGTGTTAAGCTGTGTATACCCTGTACGGCTGTACCGTTCGTGAGACTGATCAGGCTGCTGCATGCATGTGTTGTTCTGCGTGAACGGAGCAGGGGTGGAGTCCGTCACGCTCGCCGGCGAGGACAAGAACCTGCTGCTGGTGATCGGCTCCGGCGTTGACTCCAACAACCTCACCGAGAAGCTGCGGAAGAAGGTGGGCCGCGCAGAGGTGGTGGAGCTGCGCACCGTCGACGCCGACGAGCTCCGGCACATGGCCACCGCCGAGCAGTACCCGTATGGCTACTACCTCAGCGCGACCCCGTACAACCACGTGGCCGGGCGCGACCCGTACTACACCGGCGGTGGGTACCCGCCGCAGCGCGCCCACGAAGCGCGGGATCTGTACTACTACTACACGCCCGACGGGACGTACGTCCCACAGCCGACGATGGTAACGGGGGGCTACTACGGCAGCTCAGCCAGCACGTACCCGACGGCGCAGTCATACCAGCAGTACAGCCAGTACCACCCGCCGGCCACAGCGACGACCAACACACACACCGTCGTGCACCACCAGTACTCGAACGATCCGGAGTGCACTATCATGTAGCTAGCTGGTTCTACGTGCTAGCTAGCGTGTGCCCAGTCGATCATGCATGAATTGCCGTCGTCTCGTCTCGATCGGAGGATTCATCTCGAGAGGATATTGTCCCAATCACTGGTCCTTGGAGTCGCCATCTTATCCGATCCTGTGCCGATACGCTGGCCGATTTCCGTGCGATTACTGAACAACGAACAGAGTGTCTGCTCTGAAGTCTGAACAGATAGATCTACATGTAGTTTGACTTTGTATTTATCCATAAAATCCAGACAAGTGTGTGTTAATCTTTACATGTAAAGCTCCAGATGTAAACTGTAAATAAATCCAATTTGCGGTGTAATTACGGAATTATATCTTGGGCAGTTGGGCCAGATAGCCTACGACCTGCAGTCCTGCAGTCCTGCAGTTAACTACTTCTAGTAACTGGTTCAGTCGTTAGATAATGTTTGGTTCGTTTAATCAAGTTAAACGGTACAGGATTATTCTAGATAGATTGACTTGAGATGGAATGATCCTGAATGAGGTGGTATAAGTAAATTATTTGGTTGGATGCATGAGATGACAGGAATGTGTTTAGTTGGCTATATAGGACGGTACATACATGTGTTTAATTGTTTAGAAAGTATATATATTATATCTATGTATAGCTAATTAATTTTTCGTAATAATATTTTTATATTTATAATTATCAATAAACTATGCTAATCAGTATTAATCTTTAGTAATTATCGATAATGATAACTTAAGCTATCACTATTCATCACAAAATATCCATAATAATAACTAGTTATGACTAATAACATCTAATTATAATTATTTTTAGCTAAAAATACTTAATAACCATTAATTTTAACTGATGATAGATAATTAGCATAGTTAATAGAACCTAGATAGCGTCGTTCGCTTGTTTTTATCGAAACGGTTCAGTATCTAGAAGGAATATTTGAGAATCTGAACCAACTCATACCGAACGGCTTTATACAATATAACCAATCAAACGGGCTCATTCTATGAAGCTGTATCGAACCATCCTGAATAATTTTGGTTCAAGCAACCAAACACTGCCTTACACATCAATGAACTCACGACAACCACCGATGTTTTATGATTTTGTATGTTATAAATATATGCTCCTTCTACATCTGCAAACAACTTTGAGAGAGACAACCCCTACACAATACATTAATTATTTCAATTCGGAACACACTTGTATCTTTCACCGAGTGCAACTAATTATAAAATGTCACACAACATAATTAGAGATTTACGCCTACATTTCCCCATAATATTTGCGGAATTTGCCCTATAGCTGATGTTTTGTAATCCCTGATTTTTTTACATAACCCCCTCATATTCTAGAACCAGGTCACTGTTCACCTTTAATCTAAGTGTATCTAGTTTAGGATGATATGATATGAACTTCGGTTTAGATGCAAAACATGCCACACAAGAAGGATGACGTCGCATGCAGCAAGATTTAGCTTGGCTTGGCCGCTTGAGCAATGCGCGAAAGGTGTTCGATAGAATGCTGGTGAAAACTAACGGCGATATCCTAGAATGTGCTTCATGATGGGCTTGCATGTGCCGACGACTTAGGTGTTGCCTGGGAGGTGTTTGTGGAAATGCTGCCACGCCTCGCCAGAGCAAGGCGTGCGCCATGCCAGTGGCCGCTGCGGCTAGCCAGACTCACAGTGGCAACACAGTACTACTGGAGGGCCCATTCCATGAGAAGAAGAACCCCTAACCACTGCTTGACATAAATCTACCAATCCCAAACTAGCCTGGTTGACAAGAGAAAGAAGGCATCCCTGTTGCTTCCTTCTCCTGCGCGCACGCGTGGCTGAGGCTGCACAAGCACCTCGTGGTGGACAGTGGGGCAGGGGGAAGGGGGCGTCGTGCATGTGATGGACGTCCGCGCCCGAGTCCTGACATGGCGGTGCGCGTGGCGGAGCAGTGGCGTGCATGGTAGAGCAGTGGCGCACATGGTGGAGTGGATCACACGCATGTTCGCGCTGCCGATGGCCAAAAAGATGCGCGTCGTGTGCATGCCCGGTGATGACTACGACAGCCTCTGGTCTCCACCGCCTCTGGCCCTTGATCGACAACTGAGCCTTCTGGATCGGTCATTGTCGAGCCATGCTCAATGACTCAAGGCAAAGTTTTTGGAAGTCACGGATGAATTGCTCGACCTCCTTCTGTTGGACCTCGGTTAGATTCTTCATGGTGACTGGGATGATGTTGTTAGTGTTCTCGACTTCTTTGCCTGACATGATGCTCAGTGTTGAAGTTAGGAAATCGCTCAGAAGGAAAGGAGTGATGTTCCACCGGACGTGCCAAGAAAGCATGCTGACACAGAAATCACGGGGATCTCTGCTCCTTCACACTCAAAGGCCAAGAGATTTGCTTAACTCCAGTGCAAGTCCTTAAACCCGAGGTTTCATAGGCATATCAATTAATTTAATCCTACAATTAATAAGATATAGAATATTAATTATCCTAAGTTTATCGGTTGATGACTTAATGACATCGTCGACCGATAGATCCTTATCAGCTAAGGGAATCAAATAAGACTAATGCATGAAATGACGTATTAGCTGAACTTCCCAAGTGCAGAGAATAAAGCTATGGGCATTCATCCCGATACATCCCCGAGTGGTTCGGATAACAAATCGACAGAGTTCCTGACCAGAAAGCACTTGACAGGACAGCGATATTGAATAATAATTAATTAAATTAATGAATATGACATAATAAATCATATTAAAGAGTGTTAACCACTCAGATCTGAATGCTTCCAATAAATTAATATCCATCGGCACATCACCAAACTTTATGTGGCCTTAGATCATACATTGTGGCCTCCGGGTGTACATATTTATACCCGTGAAACTATAGAATCCTATCCAGATCATGAGATCTCCGGGAAAATCGGATAAATCATAACTGCTCCTTATTATAATGCCTAATTACATATTCTATTCCGCTGGGCACTACCTATTATAGTGTATATATTACATACACGTGCATATTACCGGTGGATACCCTGTCAGACTCTGTTAAGGCTTCGCTACCAAATCGGCTTTTGATCCCATGGTGTTCCTTACTTAGCCAGATCTGATGGTGCTAACTTCTAGTGTTAACAATGTGGGAGTAAAATATATCAACTTAGATTGACTGTGTTTCACTTTATTTATTTTATTGAAACATTTTTTATCAAGTGGTGAAACATTGTTTACTTAGTGTTAAAATACCGTCTGATTTTTTTTAAATTATTAGGCATCTAGATCCTAGTATTTCCTTTTTAAAATGTTGCAAATTATTTTAATTGATGTTTCTATTATGTAATTATAAATGTTGCATTAAATACTTAACGAAACATATAATTATCTAATAATTTAAGTAATGTTTCGTTCTTTTTATTTTAAATGTTGCATTGAACCTAAGTGAAACATTTTGAGCGTTCGATTTTTGGGCTCGGATGAGACGTCAGATGCCTAGTCTTGTTCTTCTTTTTACTATAAGGCGGCTGAAATAATAGCACAATTAAAAATTTACATGATGAGAGACGTAAGACGGGATATGGAAGAGGCTATGAAGATCGGATGATGAGAGATACGCCGTGTAGCTAAACAGCACACCGTAGTATATGTCTCTGTATATACAAAAGCCAGTTGGCGACTGGCGAGCCACACTGGATTTGTGAGGAAATATATGTGGGGAAACTATTAAATTAGATGCGAACTTGGATAACATTTGAGCAAGAAGATAGATATGCACGGGGGGGCGACGTACGGAAGCAAAGTTAAACTTGGTTTAGCAAATTGATTAGATTTACATAAGGAGCTAGCTAAGGGCGCGCAATTTGTTGCTCGACCCCTGCTTCCTATATACAATAATCGCATATACCCGTTGCTCGTTTTCCTTTTCCGCGAGACAACCATGCATGATGCATGGGCTAGCTACCTCCCGGCCGGATAGACGACGACCCAACGCACGCGTCAACGCCTCGACGTCGCAACGATATGATCCGATCGATGGATGGATATAAAGACGGGCGCAAAGTCGTCACCGATCGCTTGCCTGATTCGGCCACCAGCACGCACGTTTAAATTAGCTAGAGCTCGATCTAGAAGCCGCGGGCGCCCCATCGATCTCCATGCCCGTCAGGGGGAGCTAGGGTCTGTATGCTAATTAATTAGTCAAAGTCGACCATCGTCTCGTGCGCCGGAAAACATCTCGGTAGAGGCAGATCAAGCCGGTGACGGCGACGATCGACGACGCCAGAGTTGACACACGCGCGGCGACGGCAGTCCAGACGCTTAGTAGTCGTCGCCGTGTCAAACTAGGCCCCTCTGAGCTAATACAGCTCCCAAACAATTCAGATTTAATTTCTATTTATCAATGGAACGCGACTTAGGTATATCAGGCAGACTCAGAATTTTACTAATGACATGCGTCAAAATTTCTATGTAATTCGATAAAATTATTATTTTTTAATTGGGTGAATACTTGTTAAATTTACATCGTAATTCAATATACATATACTAAATAATATGATAAGTCTTAAATTAAAAAAGTAATTAAGTTAAAAACTTCCACAAATATAAATAGTTCAAACATTATACTAGGAACAGTAGGAACGTTAACTCATGTTTATTATAAAATGAAATATTTATCACAAAATGAAGTTAATTTAGTTGTCTTTCTTTTTCTCTTTTCTTTCTTCCATTCTCTTTACTTTTTCTATTCTCCTCTTTCTCCGGGTGCCTGCTGCTGCACCATTCCGCCGCACGTCCTCTCTTCCTTCTATTTCTTCTTCCTTGCGTTGTATCACTCTTCTGCCTCCAGCGCCTAGACATGCCCAACCCCACACCGTCTCGATCTCTTCCTCCTCTCCCTCTCCTCCCTAGCTTGCGCCACCACCCACCGGCCAAGCTACAGCCGCACAGCGCCTCCGCCTAGCTCCTTTCCCCGGCCGCCTCCTGGTGGCTAGAGTCTAGGGTATGCTAGGACCTACCCGACATACCATGTGGATGTACCCCTGATATCAACTATTATTTTTATATATAATTATTCGTATTGGTATTCTATATGATGTATCCATAAGATATTAATTTAAATATATAGCAAGAGATAAAATCTTAATAGATAACTAGATCTTACCCAATATGTAAGATAGTTTCTACACTTCATGAATACCTTAACTTACTATGATTTGTAAACACTGGCCTTCACATATATAAGTGGATGCCCTAAAATCTATTAGGGCATATTCCATAGGCATACAATCTGGATCCAAGCCATCACAAAGATAGATCTATTATCAAGTTAAATAGATCTACATCTAAGGATAAAAACGGAGCAGAAATCTATTTAACTTTTGGTCAACTCTGTATGAAAACCAACTAAAACGTTTGATTTTCACAAATTGATCCGTAGCGGTTTTACAAAGATCTAATGGGTTTTACAAAAATTGAACGATAAAGTAAACACTATTATGACTAATGTATTGAGCAGCGCTATGACACGCTTGTGATGGCACATTGGCATTTAGATCGGTAAGCGCATGGGCAATAATGCATCATTGCTCGAGTGAGTCTCTCCCAAGTTACATGAGCAAATAAGGACACTAGTGGTGGTGTCTTCTTTCAAGGGTTTACAAAACCGTCACCACTTTAGAAACCGACATCAGTGTTGGGTCAAAATAGCCATCAGTGACGGGTTTTGAACCGCCACCGATTAGTCAGAACTGATAGTCCGTGACTATCAGTGCCGGTTCTAGAACTATCACTGAAAGTGAGTATCAGTGCCGATTCATGTTACGAACCAGCACTAAAAGTGTGGCACAACCTATATATATTCGATGAATATTTCTCTTTATATGTTATTTGTTACATATATGTGAATATTTCTCATCAACTTATTGCATGATGTCATATAGTTCATAGATGGAGAACATATATATTGATATGAACTAATCAGAATACATAGGATGGCACACACTGAATAGCATTGATTAAGCTGGCATAATTGTGTCTTGTAAGGGTCACAAGAAATTTACAGCAATCAGATCTAAAATGATACATGACTGAATAGTTGTAGACATAATTTTTGAACTATTTTTGAACAATCTCTTGAATCTGCTCTAGAGTCAATATCTTCGTATCGGTATCAAAATTAGTATTCTCCAATTGCTTGTGCAACTGCATTGATGATTAGATCCAAATAAGCATAATATGAACACAAAACTCATAAACATAATATGAACTGCATACTTTGAGTCCCCTACTATTATCTACTTGGTAGCCAAGCAAAACTCATTCTTCTTTGTTTTCTGATAAATCCATAGCCAAACAGATTATTTAGGACCCAATGCAACTAGATTGGATATGACATTAATTTCCAAATAACATAAGCGCAAACAAAATCTAGCACAGTGGAGATGAACTTCCATTCTTATCAACACTAGTCACCATTGGTCCTGGAGCTGGCACCTGAATCTGTACGTATGAGCGCTCATGGCTAGAGGATTAGACGCGCTCTGATGCCATGTGAAGAAACGAGAGGGAATAGAGAGATCCTGGAGAGAATACAGCACGTATAAGGGCGGCCGGATGTCATTGCTTATAAAGAGATTACATGAATCATTACACGACAAGCAGAAGCGTTACATGGCAAGATAAGCTACAGATGGTAGTCGTAATATACAAGGAAAGACTCATATACGGTAGCCACCATGCAAGGCAATAGACCATCGTACAGGGCAGGGAATGGAATCATACAGTGCAAGATAATAGCTTTCCAACACTCTCCTCCACTCTTCCGGCTCTTAGATTTCAAAACCACATGATGAAACAACACGATGAAGCAAATTGGAAAGCATTTACTTAGCAACAAACAGCTATGGCTCGGGCTAGGCAGGCCGATGTGCAAGGCAACGGTGACCTCTCCCGCAGCATGATCTCCTAAGTGAGGACGAGGAGGGGGAGTGCTTCACGGATTGGAGTGGAGAGGGGGGAGGAGGTGGCAGATGGATGTAGTAGGAGGAGAGACTGTGACCTAATATAGACATGCATACGATATCAGTGCATGTTCCATTTCAAACCGGTACTGATAGTGTCATTATCAGTGCTGGTTTGTAATACAAACCGGCACTGATTGTGAAATTCAAAGCGTTAATGTCCTCGTGTTTATGAACCAAACAGTGATATATTTTTAGTATCGGCTCAAACACAACTGACACTGAAGAACCACTACTTATAACATATTTTGTGGTAGTGCGTCTACCAATCAAATAGTGTTAATTCATCTGATCTTACAGTTATCAAACCAATCATCGCTATATATAAAAATACCACAATTAATGGACTAATAGCCTCAAATCTATTAACTTGTTCTTCCGAGGGGCAGGAAAATATAACATCGATCAGTGTCGTCTAGGGAGTCAGGGACTTGTGGATACTAGAGGCCCTTAATTCCTCGCCTCCACACGCGCGGTAGCCCACGGGTACTATTCAACTTTAGTTCGGCATGCCGAAAATCTCGAGATAGGAGGAGAAAAGCGTGATTCTGGGTTGGACTCCTATCCACGCGCTTGTGCAAGCGCAACCAATGACGTACACAAAGCAGTCAGTGAAGCTGATGGCCGTCCGAAGCAACATGGCCCGAGCATCGATGGTGTATTTAGGTAGTTTTTGGTTGAATGGTGAGAACGAAAAAGTTGGAATATGATGATCTAATTTTTGATTGAATTTAATGGTTTTTTGTTGGTTGGATGGAATAATTTAGTTTTTATTTGGTTGTAAACTAGATGAGGTCTCTTTCCTCTTTCCTTTTTAAGGTTATGTTTGGTTCAGCTTTTCCAACTAGCTTTTTGGTTGCGAAGTTGAAAGTTGAACCAACTAGGTTTAGGGAGAAACTATCTTATTCAAAAGCTACAATTTTTCCTGTATAAAGTAGGGAAGCTGTCAAAGTTCTCCACCTTAACTTTCACGGCTTCTCAGTCTAAACTTCACAAAAATTACCCACCATATCATTAAAAGTTTGGAAAGTTTCTCTCACCTTAACTTTGTGTTGACACCAGAAATTAGGCCGACACGCTGTGGATTGTCAGGCCACGAGGCTGGGCCAATGGGCTGCCAAAAGGAGATCAACAGGCAAAGTCAAGACGCACGTGACATGGGCTCAAGCTTGGCAAAGAGATTATACTTAATTATTAGATAATAAAGTTAGTTTAGATTCTGTGTCAAACATGGATTAGTTGTTTTCCCCAGCTATAAATAGTGAGGCCCGGGGCAATTGTAAGATGTTCACACAACCAATCAATCAACTCTCGGCGCATCGCCAATTTTTAGGTATGTAGCATTAGGACGATTCCCCATGCGGGATCAGGCTGCATTGGTTAAGTCCGACCTCTGATCACACTGGGGATAGCCTTCTTGGTAAACTGATTGATCTATTCATAGCTTTCTTGGTTAGGTCCGATACTGTGATTAGATTGAGTAGATTTGCTAGTTATCGGTACAATACATTGGTTCTTATTTCTCGTATTATGCTTAATAGTTCGAATCGATGTGTTTGCCAATCACTCCGATCTCGTAGATTATTTTAGATTAGATCGTATGTCGATCACCAGTGTGATGCTGTCTCGGTTGGGTTCGATCCATTGCACTAGTGAGAGGTATACGAGATGGTCTAATTTGATCTACTAGCCCGGCATACATTGGAGTTTTAGTCGATAAGTTATCTATTATCTTGTCAATCAGGTTTAGTTGATTCTTAGTACTCTTAGCATGACATCTTTACACTGCATCGGTTGAGTTCAAACCGTATAGATTGACGTGTTGAGTTTATTTTATGAGTTGATTGGTAGGATCTGTCGATGAGAATATTAAATAGATTTAATATCGACTGGCTAGTACATGATTATCAACATAACAACCCGATGCATCATAACTTGTGCATGAGCTATCAGGGCTGATGCAGATAGGCCGTCACCGATAGCGTTAGAATAACTTACATTTATCTCCTTATCAATTGCAGATCAAATTGATTGGCATGCTCTGTATACCTTCGGGTTTTTAGGATCTACACTAGAGCTAAGCAGACTCTCTCAGAACTTTGAGTGTGAAGGTATAAAGATCCCTGTATGATTTTTTGCGTCAACATGCTTTCTTGGCACGCCCAGTAAGATCTTCATCACGAATCTTCACAATATAGCTCCTTTTCATCAGCACCATGGCAGGAAAAGAGATTAAGAACATCAATAACATTATCCCAGTCATCATGGAGACCCTGACCGATGAGCAGAGGAAGGAAGTAGAACAAACTCTCGCAGATTTTCAAAAGTTGTGTTTGGAATCATTCAGCATGACTTGGCGTGAGCTGATTTAGAAGAGCCAACTCCCAGTACCATCTTTACTAGTGTAGTCAAGCAATCAGAGCCCATAGAAACCGAGATCATTCCAAGAGTCGGTTAATGAGGCTGTCCACCATGCCCTGATAAATCAGTCTGGTGTACTAGTGAACACTTTATAGGGACTGATCAAGAAGACGGTGGATGGAACCATCGCCTAGGAGCTAACTCAAGCACCAGTTTATCTGCTGCAAAGATCATCGACGCTTATTACTCTAAGTTCACCACCACCGATGACAACTTTGTTGCCACCGGTTGCTTATGGGATAGAGCATAATACGATACCAAGCTTCATACCTTTGACACCAGGAACAATCGGTGTACAGTCGCAACTTCACCAACCTCAGGCGAGTGCACCTCCGCTAGGGTATCATTAGATGGCATACTATGGACCTCAACATTTTCGAATGGGGTTTGAAAGTAATTTGCCCAGCATCACGAAAGGGCAGTGACTCTGATACAGCATTACCCAGTGCAACAAGAAGATGACTTTGCCCTCAAGATTGCAGAAGTGATGAGAGATTAGTTTGAACTCAAGCCAAAGGAACAAAGTTTTATGTATCAGCATCCTTAACTAAATTGGTTCGATAGGGTGCCATTACCTAATAGATATAGAGTTCCTGATTTCTCAAAATTCTCTAGTCAAGATAATACTTCGATGGTTAAGCACATCAGTCGTTTCCTCGCGCAATGTGGAGAAGCATCGGCTAAAGAAGCACTAAGGGTTAGATTTTTTCCATTATCCTTAATGGGATCGGCTTTTACTTGGTTTCCATCACTCTCTCCAAATTCAATCAAGAGGTAGGCTGACTTGGAGAAATAGTTTCAAAAGTATTTTTCACCGGTATTCAAGAGATGAAGCTGATAGATTTGATAGACGTCAAGCAACGTCTTGATGAGTCAGTTCCAGAATTTATTCACTGTTTCCGAGACATGAGGAGCCGATGCTATAGCCTAAACCTAACTGTCATTGCTTGGAATGGCAGTCCTCTTATGGGGTGTCCTACGGAGGTAGTTTGATTCGGTTAGGGTGGTTTTTGTGTTCGAGATCCTATGGTTGTCTGTAAAGCTAAGAGACAAAGAGAATTTAGACAGGTTCGAACCTCCCGGAGGATAATAACCCTAGTCCTATGTGATGGAGTATGCACTGACGATTACGAGGTTCTCATGAACGTGGATTGAATGAAAGTCTAAAAAAGAAGCCTGAGGGAGGTACCCCCGACCCCTTTATATACCTCAGGAGTCAGGGGGTTACCGTTTAGGTCTTAATTCCCCTAATTAAGTATCTTTACAGTGGTTAAATTACCGGGAGACGTGGGCTAACACTACTAGAAAATACCCCCTGTAGCTACGCCAGCTTTTGAGTTAGACACGCTTTTTTTCGTTGCTATGTCAATGTAGAGACGCTTTCATAAAGCGTGTTAGAAGCGTCTTCGTACGTACCGTGTCAGACCTTTTAGAGATGAATTATTTAAGCGTCGCTACG
>KE373012.1:1088162-1106759 GCA_000418225.1 Zizania latifolia | reverse complement strand
TCCGCGGTCGGACTCCCGTGTACCTGAGTCGCGTGACAGCTCCGTCGCGGTCGAGTCATCTCCTCCTCTTCTCCTTCATCCTCATCGTGCAATCTTCATCACCCGGTTGACAAGCACTCATCACCTCATGGTTCATACCATGACTCCTCAAGGGATTCATCACTCCCTTATCTTATTTGGCGTAAGTCATACCTAGAGGCCAGTATTTGCCAGTTTCCTTGGTAGTTGGCGATAAACATATCGCATAACTGATCCCATAGCCTTTTGGGAGTCTTGCCAACTAATTAATGGCGGTCGGCATGAACATCACTGGGAGATAGTTCACCATCACATGCTCATCCCCATTTGCTGCTCGGACGACTATATAATATAGCCAGAGCCACTATGAGGGGTCAGTCTTACCGTCATAGGGCTCAATGCCCGTCAGGTGGAAACCCTTGGGCCAAACAACCTAGCGGAGCTATTCAATGAAGGCCGAGAACCCATTATGGCGGGAATTGACGTCATCACGCTGATCGGTTCCCGGGGGGCCATGACTTCGGTCATACTGCTCCCGGCGATGCATTTTGCCACATTCATGATCACCACGGTGGCGAGAGATAATGTTGCGAGCATCTTGTAGTTGGTTGATAATTTCTCAGGCATCGCCCGAATAGGAGCTTTCATAATGTTCAGTTTGTTGAAAGCGTCGTGAAGGACCAGACGGTCAGGTGGCATTTTGAATGGTGGAGTGTGAGCGGTTGGGCAAAGCCAAGTCAGCAATCTGATCGGTGTACTCTTCTTCTTTGATCGCACTGAGATAACCTCGGTGAACCAGCGTCTTTGGACCTTGTGTCCACTCAGGGTGGAGAAAATGACGTAGTCGGCTGGAGAGTCATTGGAGACCGTTCGGTGAGGACTTGGTGGAGTTGGGCATTCGGGTGTCGGAGTCGCTCGGTTGCAAGGGTGAGTGGCCCCACGGGTGGTTGAGGGAGTCGGCCGCATAATGAGCGATCGTGATGTCTTCGTCTGGCTGGTGGAAGATTCAGACAGGACGAGTTGACACATGGTGTCACCAACAAATGTAAGGCGACCGAAAGTGATGATGGAGCCAACGGGGACCTTGGTGTTGAAGTTGCAAATGATGGCCATTGGATCTAAATGAGAAAAACCATAGAAGACCCCTACCTGGCATGCCAACTGTCGTTGCTTGGAACGGCAGTCCTCCGATGGGGTGTCCTATGGAGGTAGTTTGATTCAGCTAGGGTGGTTTCTGTGTTCGAGATCTTATGGTTGCCTCTAAAGCTAAGAGACAAAGAGAATTTAGATGGGTTTGGGCCTCCTGGAGGATAATAACCCTAGTGCTGTGTGATGGAGTATGCGCTAATGATTACGACGTTCTCGTGCGCGTAGGTTGAATGAGAGTCTAAAAAAGAACCTGAGGGAGGTACCCCCGACCCCTTTATATACCTCAGGGGTCAGGGGGTTACCGTTTAGGTCTTAACTCTCCTAATTAAGTATCTTTACAATTGTTAAATTACCGGGAGACGTGGGCTAATAACCACGACATTATTCGCTATTCAAATCTAGCAGTTACGACCTTGAGTTATTGCCAGCAATTAAGTGTGTGGACCTACTGTCTCCTCCTCCTTCCGAGTCCTTGTATTCAGGATATTCCCCGAGTTCTCAACTCGGAGTGCCATATAAGCTTTCCCTTCACTTCTCATTGGTCACTTTTCTTCCGTCTACCGATCCACCCTTTTGTAAGGGCATCTTTAATGTATTGTCTCCCGACCCCTTGTTCTCTCTGACTGCCCCAAGGTTATTTGGTAGGTACCCCGGGGTCATCCTCCTGACACTAACCGATGCTCAGTTGGCCGAATTAGCCTTTCAAGGCCTTCTGTCGCTGATTAGGGAGAGATTTTCCTCCCAAGAATTTGACAGTCTAGCACACCTAGTGCAAAGAGTATCGACACATGAAAGCCAATTCCAAGAGGTGTGCAAAGAGAAAATGCAGAAGCGAGTAGCACAAGGGTAGTTTTGCTCATTGAAATCAGAGCAAGAAGACTCCGATGGAGAAATCGGCCTAATAGAGTGGACTAGGTTGAAAAAACGGTAACCTATCCATGGGTGAAGGCTGCCGAAAAAGAACAGAAGTATAATTTTGATATTAACAAGGCAGATAATATCTTTGATTTATTGTTAAAGGAGAAGTAGATTCAGCTCCCACCAAATCATGTGATTCCATCGACTGAGGAGTTGAAGAAAAGGAAGTATTGTAAGTGGCATAATACAGGCTCGCACAATACAAATGAGTGTAAAGTTTTTCGTCAGCAGATTCATTCGGTCGTTGAGCAGGGAAGGATACAGTTTGATGAATCGAAGAAGCCGATGAAGATAGATGGGAACCCTTTTCCAGTCAATATGGTGCAAGTCGGCTCACCGCCCTTCTATGTAGAAGAGAGCCGAACTTTAAGACACCGTGTCAAGATTCATCGGTGCCACGAAAGGGAGTAGTGTGCCATGTTGTAACGGCACCATGATGAAATAGATCTGCAGTGGGAGTGCTCTTTCTTTCGTTTTTGTTGGAAAAATAATAAGAGGCTTCCATATATTGAGGATTGCCCAGGACGTGGCGAAAATGTTTGCCAAGATGACGATAATTCTTACGACCGGCGTCCTAAGGAGCGGGTTCTCATAAAAGATCGATTGGAGTAACCTAAATAAGAATCAGAAGAAATTATTGACTATCGGCAAGTTTGAAATAAAGACAGATGGCAAAGCAATAGAAATCCCATTCAAATGCCCCGATGGTGCCAGAAGGGTTGAGTTGATAAGGAAGAAGAGCCGATGGATGTGAATATGATTTTTATTTTACTAGCAGAATATAAAGCACCACCATCGGATAGTGAGGATGATGAAGAATCGGCCGCTCAATTACTTTTGCAACCACAATCAGCGGTTTTTGAGAAGCCAGAAAATGATGAACATCAGCATTTGAGGCCCTTGTATATTAAGGGGAATGTTGACAGAAAGCCGATGACAAAAATGTTAGTCGATGGAGGGGCCGCTATTAATTTAATGCCATATTCTACATTTCGCAAGCTAGGAAAGATAAATGAAGATTTAGTAAAAAACAACATAGTGTTAAAAGACTTTAGTAGTAATTCTTCAAATGCCAAAGGTGCCCTGAACGTTGAGCTCATGGTCAGAAGTAAAACACTGCCAACCATATTTTTTGTGATAGATGGAAAGGGTCCGTACAGCCTCTTGCTTAGGAGGGATTGGATCCATGCTAATTGTTGTGTTCCCTCTACCATGCATCAAAGTTTAATATAGTGGTAGGGTGATCAGATTGAGGTTATTTAGGCCGATAGATCAGTTATTGTGTCAACAATCGATTCGCCTGATTTTTAGAAAATGGATTGCCTTTCCAGACGCGTTTGGGAAGGGATTTTTTAAGGATATCGGATTCGGATCTTGGTCTCCAACCGATAAGCGAGATGATACTAGACCAAGATCCATGACTCGACAAATAGATGATGAAGAAGGGAAGTTGGGAAAAGGGTTTACATCGGCTGATGAATTGGAAGAAGTGGACATCGGACTAGAAGATAGGTCGATGCCAATATATATTAGCGCTAAGTTACCTTCTTCTATAAGATAAAGATTTATTACTTTATTAAAAGAGTTTCAGAATTGTTTTGCGTGGGAATATCATGAGATGCCTGGGCTCAGCCGATCGATTGTGGAACATCGGCTCCCTATAAAATCAGGATTTTGGCCTGTAAAGCAGAGTCAGAGAAGATTTAAGCCAAAGATTTATACTGACATAAAGATCGAAATTATAAGACTTTACAACGTGAACTTCATAAGCTCATGCTAATACGCCGAGTGGATATCAAATATAGTTCTGGTGTGAAAGAAAATGGGCAATTAAGGATATGCGTAGACTTTAGAGATCTGAATAAGGCTATACCAAAGGATGAATACTCAACGCCGATAGCAGATTTGCTAGTCGATGCGGCGTCAGGGCACAAGATTATTAGTTTCATGGATGGAAATGCAGGATATAACCAAATATTTATGGCAGAATATGATATCCCAAAGACCACTTTTCGGTGCCCTGGTACCATCGGCTTATTTGAATAGGTTGTCATGACTTTTATGCTGAGAAACGTCGGGCAACGTATCAGAGAGCGATGAATTATATTTTTCATGACCCAATCAGCTCATTGGTGGAAATTTATATCGATAATATAGTGGTAAAATCACAGAATGATGAAGGACATTTAGCCAATTTGAGGGGAGTTTTAGAGAGAGGAAAGAAATATGGTCTTCGCATGAATCTAAAGAAGTGTGCTTTCGACATATCGGCAGGAAAGTTTTTAGGATTTATGGTCCACAAAAGGAGTATTGAGATAAGCCAGAACATTATCCAATCTATCAAGAAGATGACACCGCCGAAAAATAAAACTAAGCTACAATCCTTGATCCGCAAGATTAATTTCATTCGGCGATTCATTTCAAATCTGTCTAGCTGATTAGAATCATTCACAGCTTTGCTGAGGATAAAGGAGGGTCAGGAATTCATCTGGACTAATAATCATCAGAAAGCTTTTGATGAAATTAAGGAATATCTAAGTTCTCCTCTAGTTCTAATTCGACCTCAGCCTGGCAAGCTGTTCAAGTTATATTTATCAGCCGATGACACGAGCATCGGGTCAGTGTTGATTAAGGAATTAGATAGAAAAGAGCGCGTCGTGTTTTATCTGAGCCGATGCCTATTGGATGCTGAAACAAGGTATCCCACAGTTGACAAGTTATGCCTATGTCTCTATTTTTCATGCACCAAGTTTAGACATTACATGTTATCGACACAATGCACGGTTGTATGCAAATCTGATGTCGCTAAGTACATATTATCGGCTCCAATTTTAAAGGGAATGATTGGCAAATAGGTATTTACATTGTCAGAATTTGACCTACAATATGAATTGGCCAAGGAAGTCAAAGGTCAAACTATCGCTGATTTTATCACTCAACATAGGGACAGAACAACATACTATGTAGAGCCGATACCATGGACTCTCTTCTCCGATGGATCCATATGTAGGCAGTGATGTGGCATCAGGCTTGTGATCATATCGCCCCGAGGGGAAGCTTCGAATTTTCCTTTACGATCAAACCTTACTACACCAATAATCAAGCAGAATACGAGGCAGTCCTCAAGGTGCTTAAACTGTTATCTGAGATAGAAGCTGATGCCATCGAGATCATGGGAGATTCCTTGCTAATAATAAGACAACTCTCTGGAGAATATGATTGCAAAGACAAAAATTTAAGGGCCTATTTTGAACAATGCCAAGACTTGTCGAAGGGATTCAAAATAGTGTCATTGACACATGTATCTAGGAATCAAAACTTAGAAGCTAATGACTTAGCACAAGCGGCATCAGGATATCGGCCGACGGATAAACTCGTTGAAGTAGAGATAGCCGATATCGATGCTGAGGACTGGAGGGCCGAGATAATAAGTTATTTACAGGATCCATCTCAATCGACCTCAAGGAAGCTTCGTTACAAAGCGCTGAAGTATGTATTACTAGATGAAGAGTTATATTATCGGACGATTGATGGGGTGCTATTGAAATGCCTACCACAAGAGGAAGCAAAAGTCATGATGTGTGAAGTACATGAGGGAATTTGCGGTACCCATCAATCGCCCCATAAAATGAAATGGTTATTGTGGCGAACGGGTTATTTTTGGCCAATGATGCTCGAAGATTGTTTTAAATATTATAAAGAATGCTAGGACTATTAAAGGTTTGGAAACATACAACGAGCTCCTCTATCGGCCATGAACCCGATCATCAAACCATGGCCATTCAGAGGATGGGGAATAGACATGATGGGCTAGATATATACGGCATTATGTATGGGACATAAATTCATATTGGCTGCAACCGACTGCTTCACCAAATGGGTGGAGGCAATACCATTGATGAAAGTCACGTCCCATGAGGCTATAGAGTTTGTCAAAGAGCATATAATTTTCAGATTTGGGATTCCCCAAACAATCACCACAGATCAAGGCTCGGTTTTTATGTCAGAGGAATTCCAACATTTTGCAATCGGCATGGGAATCAAGTTACCAAATTCATCACCTTATTACGCTCAAGCCAATGGCCAAGCCAAAGCCTCAAACAAAAGTTTGATAAAGTTAATCAAGCGCAAGATTACGGAACAACCCAAGAAGTGGCATACTACGCTAGCTGATGCACTGTGGGCATATCGGATGGCTTGCCATGGTTTAACTCAAGTGCCACCTTATCAGCTTGTTTATGGACACGAAGCCATGCTACATGGGAAACAAACATTGGCTCTAGGCATCTCGCTCTTCAAAACGAGTTAACGGCCGATGACTACTATAGATTGATGACCGATGAGTTAGAAGATTTGGCCCAAAATCGTGCGCTTAGAAAAGTAGAAGAGAACAAGACAAGGGTGCCAAGACATTATAATAAGAAGGTATCAGCCAAATCGTTTGAAGAAAATGACTTAGTTTAGAAATTGGTGTTACCGATCAGGACTAAAGACAATCGGTTCGGTAAATGGTCACCTAATTGGGAGGGTCCCAATTGGATAAGTTGAGCCGTCCAAGGCAACGCCTACGTATTGAACACGCTAGAAGGGGAAGAATTTTTGAAGACACTCAATGGCAAGTATTTGATGAAATATCACCTGAGTGTCTGGATCAAAACCTAATCGGTCAGAGGGCCGATATGCACAGAAAAAACATTAACCATATAGCCGATACTGAGAGTATCACCTTTAGAACAAAACAAAATAAACAATCACAACATCAAGAGAATAGCCGATATCTATAATATCGCCTTAAGAAGTTATGAAATAAAATGTAAAATGACATCTCAGTTCGCATCACAAATGACATAGATTGTTCAAGGGGCATTGCCAATATCGGTTACACCAAGAAAGTTGATCAGCGTAGCTACAACCCGATCACGGACCTCACCGATGGCAGCTAGCTCTTTGAGGTCTTCTTCGTCGCTTCCAAGGATCGGCTTGGACTGTTGGTGGCAACAAAGGGCTTCCTTGGCAAAAGTGGCCAACGCCTGCTTTCGAGATTCGACCTCCGCTAGTATCTCCGCCAGCCTCTTTTATGAAGAAGCGATATCGGTGCAGATGACATCCAGGCGTAAAAGAAGGTTGGCCTCCTCGGTGCAGAGTTATGCAATCCGGTTTTCGATCTCAGCATGCCGAGCGATCAAAGCATCTAGGTTGACCTCCTTAGCCAGGATGACATCTCGATCGACCTGACCATGCTGTTGACTCTTTTCATGCTCAGCACGGTCAGCCAGTTGTTGCTGAAGGTGCTGATAGCGTGGCTGGAAGACTTCAAAGTGCGATGCTGGGGATAAGTCTTTCACCAGACCTAGGGGAAGCCAATCTACTATAGCAGCTAGCCTCGCCTTAATCGGCCTCGAGTCAGTCACGAGCGTATCGATTGCTCCCGAAGGCATTGCAGAACGTTAATCAAGGTTGCATGGATGTCATCAGGAATCAGCATGGCTCCGACATCATCAGATTGAATAGCTAGAACATCTCCAACCAGTTCCCCAATGTGAAATGGAACATCTCGGTGAAAGACTGCGCATAAAAAGAGTCATGAGTAAACAACGAATGGCACACGGTAGGAAATAAGAGACACTAACCGATGGAAGCCCAACAAGTCCAGCATCGGCCGACCGCATAATGTTTTGATCGGGCCAATTGCAGTAGCCCCTAAATTGGCAGCAGCAGGTAAAGATTTTGGCTCAGTAGCTGAATCAACCACCTGAGCGGAAGTCACCGATGTAGGATGAGAAATGGCCGCCGGGTCCCCGATCGAACGATCAGATGTACCTATGACAAGGCTCGCAACAAGAAGACAAGCGCCCGCGAACAGGTCAGCAGCAACAGCCTGCTGTAGCGGAAAGAGTTAAGCAACAAAAGGGAAGAAGGGCTAAACAACAATGCTAAATTACTTACAGAGGCCGATGACCCAGCTAAAATGCCAGTCGATGCAATGATGGGAGATCTTGTTGGTGATGATTGGTCATGAACGATCATCTTCTTCGGCTGAGGAGGGATGATAGTGGCCTTCTTCTGCATTGGACACCCCACATCTCTTAGATCCTTTATGAGGAGTTAGCGCGGTGGTCGATAGGGTAGCATTTAGTAGGACCGTTAGAGTTAGCGCGTCGCACCCCAACTTGGGGTTGTTGGATGAAGGAGCATAGCTAATCGCCTTCCCACTTTGATTGCGCATCGGCACGATAACACGAGTGTCCTACAAAGGAAGATACGATCCTTCAATAACTCACGAAGTTTCTAGTAACATAAGGCCAACATGAGGAAAGGTCGATACCTCTTCATCAGCTCCTAGGAAAGTAGGGTCGAAGTGAAAACAAATGACAGCTGCGGCTAGATTGAAAAGGTGAAGCCACCATTCGTCCCAAAATCACACAAAGGAGGCAGAAGCATCGGTGCAGGGGACTAAATTCTCCAAATCACCAAAAGAGAGGTCGACAAGCAAACTCTTGACATAACGATGTTCCAATGGTCATATACTACACCTGGCTCTAATCCTACCGAAGAAGAAGAGGTCCATCAGTAGCTGGCCAAGCCCAAACTAGTGGGAATACACCGTTGGATGATAAAACTCATACAATGGATCCGATTGTCCTTGAGGGAGGCCGATTGGAAGGAGGCCAGGATGAATAGCAGTAAAGAAATTTACAAACGATGTGTTATTAGTGCTAATTTCTGATGGCCTAAGGTGGCCTGGGTCTTCGAAGTCATAAGTGCAGAAATAAACAAACCACACCCGAACGGGCTCTGCAATTCCAAAGTAGAACAATCTGAAGTATTCGCCCACTCTATCGGCCGATAACGGGGAGCCTTGGAGCAAGGAGATCGCTTCTTGGAAGGAAGTACATCGGTGGGATCGAGGGGCCTTATTCTCGTGATAATCGCTAGGAAAGCCGAGGCTGATTAGTGGGGGGTTGCTAATGGCCTTGCACGTGTACAGGTTATACCACATCTGCATGAACCACCAATGGGCCACTGATTTGATCGATGGGTCTACCGCACAAGAGCCTTTCCGTGATCTAATGCATCATAAGAAAGGTGGACCCAAGGAGTATGCGGCCGATCGGAAGCTTATTGTGGTCGGCTAGGCATTTGGCCAGGTATTGGTAGTCTTCGGAAGGCCCACAAGATGAATTGCAGAAAAAGAAATGCGCTAGCCACATGTTGAGGAATGTAGAATGCTCCCACGGGCCAATAGTGTTGGTCTTCTTGTTGTGATGCTCGATGTATCTTCGCTAATTGCTAAAACTGTTGGCCTAAAGGGGATGTGAGGTTTTAACTTGAAAGTCCATGTTGTGGTCGGTCGCCATGATATCAAGACTGGTCAGCATCACCACATCCAAAAGGGTGGGTCCCATCAGCCCGTGACCGAATATGAAGGCATTCAAAGTGTCAGACCAGAAATAACAAGAAGTATGAGATCATGTGTATGATCATTGATAAGTGATGAATAAATTAGTTTTCATGTTAATATGTGTTGAACAAATTGGTTTTGATTGGTTTGAGTGGTCGGGCACTTTGATCGAGTTATCGAGCACTCTTGTCAAGCACATAGCACTCGAGAAATCTAGCACTCGAGAAATTCAGCACTTGAGAAATTCAGCTCCCGAGAAATTTCAGCACTCGGGATTTTGGATCACTCGGATTTTTTATGTTCAAGTCAGATCATATGCTTTAAATTATTTATTCAATAAATACACCATATTTATAATTGATTAGAATATTTGAGTTAGGTTGGAAAGAATTAATTGGACTGATTAAGTCAAGTTGGAAAGAACTTGTGCTTGAGGGCAAGTCGTGGTCGATGCCGGGATCAGAGCCAGGCTCAGGGAGGAGCTAAGGTTCAGAACGATCGAGGATGTCATATGGGACGCTCGGGCTAGAGGATGCAGCACATGAAGATAAGAGTTCTATATGGCATACACGGGATGTGTACGGATATGGAAAGAGAGGTTTCCATATGGTGTATGCAGGATGCGTGTGGATATGGAAAGAAGCGAAAAATTCAGAAAGAGTTAGGATTTGAGGATTCGTAAGGGATATAGATTCCTAGTTAGATTAGGATTCCAAATGTTGTTATTTTCGTGGCTCATGGTAGCAGCCATGAGGGATTATAAATAGACTAAAGGGGAGAGCAAAATGTATCAATTAAAGAAGAAGAGAAAAATTAGGGTTTAGCCTTTTGCTCTCCATCTAGGGCTTTGTTCATGATTTAGTGAAGGGTGCTTTGGATGCACCTTATAAACACTCTTATGCAATAAAGATTCATCTTCAAGCATCAAGGAGTGTGATATCGCGTTCTTTCTTCTTAATGTTTATCGATTTGCATCATTTTGACTTATTATGTGATTTCGCTTTTACTTGCGATTTAATTTTAATTGATTCATCCAAAACTTTGCTAGGAAATTGAGAAAGAGATCTGAAAAGTTTCTTTAGTTAATTCCTCATATTTTAGGAGTAATTAAGGTTTTAATTTTTGAATCAGATCTGTTCTGCTTTTACACTGTTGTAAGTCTTGAGGATCATAACTTTTGATTGGGAACTCTGATTTGAGTGAAACCACTTGGGAAAGTTTTGTATTAAACTCTAGTTTATTGTGTCAAGATCAATCCAAGTTATGGTTTTAAAGTTACACTCATTTTACCTTGGCTTGGTCAGGCTACTTTCAGTTCTCGGGAGTGTCATCGGGAAATTTGCTGAGTCCTCGAGAAAGCCCTCGGGAAATTAGAGAACCTCTCAGGAAATTTCATGAGTTCTCAGGAATTTTAGTCTGGTCGAGGATTTTGCTGATTGGTCGATAATTAGCTTTCTAATTTTGTTTTTGGAGTTATTTTTGGGGTACTACAACCATTTACCCTCCTTTGGTTGCTGTGGTTAGTGTATTTCGATCTTACAAGAAGCCACCAGCATTGGGTGATCTATTGGGGGATCAGCCAACGATAATCTAATACAATGGCTGATCTTCATTTCATCCTAGTATAAGCGATGTGCAGCCGATACGTGAAGGTACCAATCCCTCCACCAAGGCACCATGGTAGGCTAAGCATTGAAGCTATTCTCCCAGTCAGTTTTGTCCCACGAAGCAACTTCAAATTGTATGTGATTGGTCTCACAGTTGATCAGCTTAGTAGGATCATCTTCATCGTAAGGGCCTAGATAGTACGTCGATGAACCCTCGCCCAGCGGAATCAATAGTTGTTCCTAAGATTCTACAAAAGCAAGAAAAGAAATGACCTATGCGCTCAGAGAAAAATTGGAGTAAAGATGTGCAAGTACCTCAGGGATATCGTCGATGGGAACTATAGCCGGAGTACGTGACGAGGAAGCCATTATTGCCGGTGGAGAACAGCGAGCGTCGTCTCGAAGAGGCTAGAGTCAACGAACGGTGGCAGAACCTGACCAGCGGTGGCGGTGTAGAGCTCAAGGGTTTTGCTTGGAGTGAAAGAATATGGAGGTGTACAGTGGAAGAAGAAAGGCTATAGGCTTTATAGGAGAGAGAGAAGAGCAAACGGTTGAGTTCCCAATACGAAATTAAAACACCACGCCAGTTGCGAGGATCCAGGAGGAATTCGAAACGTGACCCTCCACGTCCCGAACTCAGGGGCACGATGCACCATTATTAGTGCACCACAACCGACACATATCTACAAGTGGATCGCATGCTCGGTCAAAATTAGTCAAGGATAATGACTGGGTCATAGATCAATAGATCAGAACAGAGGGATCGGGCCGATAAACCAATGATCGGTGAACCTAAGGAGATGTAAATTTTGACAAAATTTCGAAGTTTTTTATCAATCTAATTACTAGTGACCGGGTTAGAGATCGACATATCAGGGCAAGGGGATCGAGCCAGCAAACCAAGGGCCGATGGACCCACAAAATTGAAGTTGTAAAATTTCAATTAAATTTCAAAAAAAATTGCAAAACTGCGATGCAGGGCTTCAGTTGATCGAATTAACGAAAGCCAATAGGTCGATCAACAGGAAAAAGGTTTCTAGAGTTAAGTGACAACTTCGTGTGATCATTGGCAAAAGAGGAAAAATATGACGGCCGATGAGTTAGCTTCATTAAAGAGTGAATATTCAAAAAGATGTAATATTATTCACAAAGATGGGGTATTTAGAAAGACCAATTACAAAATTCGAAGCTACATCGGCCTTGATTTCTTCAGTGCATATGATCATCTCAATGTCTTCTTCATCACTCCCTTCAACTGCCCGAATGTGTTGTTGTTGCTCAAGAAGGTCTTGCCACAGATTGATCAGGTTAGCTCTTTTGAATTGAATCCTGATCGGCAAATTGTCTAGAAATCTCTGCCGATCCGCCATACAGCCCTGAAGCTGATTTAGCTTTTCTGTCCAAAGGCTTATCTGTTGAAGAATGGGGTTCTCTCCCAATTTCAATCGATCCAGGTATGACTGATCATGGTTGGGTAGGCTTAGTAGGAACTGAAGTTGGTCTTCGGCCGTGTGGACCTTAGCTTTGGCCGACCTAAGCTTTGGCGATGGACCCTCTACATGGCACGATCGGCAAGTCTTGAACGTGGATTTTGATAAGCCAGCTGGCACTCTTTGGAGAAGGCCTAGGTTAGGCTATCAGCCAGATCAGTAGGGAGTCAATCAGCTACTGCTTAGAATCGGGCTCGTAGTACTTCGATGTCTTGGAAAAATGAGCCAATTAGACACTGAAGGTGGCAAAGTATGGATGATGGGTAATCTTGAAAAGGATCCCGAGACACGAAAGCTCTGTCCGACGATTGAGATTCAGCATTACTGATAGGTTGCGGTATGACAAAGTTAAAAGGTCCAGGGGCCTCAAGAAGATGAAGGGTGAGTAGATAGGATTGTGAAGCTGATGAATAGTAAAGGGTTCATACCTTTGGAGATCGGTGAGGAGGCGGTGAGCCTAGGGCCAACGGGGAGTCATCAGAGTCATCACTGTTTGCATCTGAGGGGAAGTTTGATAGTCGCCATGATGGGGGATGAGCTTGGATGTGATCATCGGCTATGGCGAGCGACTGGGTTTGAGAAATAGAGTCTTCAGAATGTGAAGAGCTCGACAAGTTAAGGTTTGGCTGAGTAGGAGGAGCCTTGAAGCAAGAAAAATTTAGAATGAAAAGTTTGCAAGAACTTGATGAAGATGAAGCAAAGACCACAGAGTTGAAATGTGAAACTACAGAAGACCTACCGAGTTGTGATCATGGGACGCGTCGTGTTGAGAAGATCCTATCTTCAATTTCTTGTTTGACAGAGAGCTCGAGTTGTGAGACGCCATTGGAGTAAAAAAATGAAGCTACTGTCAAAGCAGGAGTGCTGGAGCTTGAAGAAGACAGCATGATGGCGAAGTATTTAAAGGCCATAGCACAATATCTTGGCAATTGAATTTTCGAGAAAAAATTTCAAAACGCGACTCTTCACATTTTGAACTCGGGGGGCATGTGTTGATACCAGAAATTAGGCCGACATGCTATGGATTGTCAGGCCACGAGGTTGGGCCAATGGGCCACCAAAAGGAGATCAACAGGCGAGGTGAGACGCACGTGACATGGACTTAGGCTTGGCAAAGAGTTTATCCTTAATTATTAGATAATAAAGTTAGTTTAGATTCTATGTCAAACACAGATTAGATGTTTTCCCTGGCTATAAATAGTGAGGCCTGGGGCTATTGTAAGACATTCATACAACCAATCAATCAACTCTCGACGCATCACCAACTTTTAGGTATGTAGCATTAGGGTGATTTCCCGTGCGGGATCAGCCTGCATCGCTTAAGTCTGATCTCTAATCATGTTGGGGATAGCCTTCTTGATAAACTGATTGATCTATTCATGGCTTTCTCGTTTAGGTCCGATACTGTGATTAGATTAAATAGGTTTGCTAGATATCGGTACAATACATTAGTTCTTATTTCTCATATTATGCTTAATGGTTCGAATCGATGTACTTGCAAATCACTCCGATCTCATAGATTGTTTTAGATTAGATCGTATGCCAATCACTAGTGTGATGCTTTTTCAGTTGGGTCTGATCTATTACACTGGTGAGAGGTATACGAGATGGTCTAATTTGATCTACTAGCCCGGTGTACATCGAAGTTTTAGCCAATGAGTTACCTGTTATCTTGTCAATCAGGTTTAGTTGATTCTTAGTACTCTTAGCGTGACGTCTTTGCACTGCATCGGTTGAGTTCGAACCATAGAGATTGACGTGTTGAGTTTATTTTATGAGCCGATTGGTAGGATCTGCCGATGAGAATGCTAAATAGATTCAATATCGACTGGCCAGTACATGATTATCAACATAACAACATGATGCATCGTAGATTATGCATAAGCTATCGGGGCCGATGCCGATGGGCCATCGCCGATAGCGTTAGAATAACTCACGTTTGTCTCCTTATCAATTGCAGGTCAAATTGACTGGCACGCTCTGTACACCTCCAGGTTTTTAGGATCTACACTGGAGCTAAGCAGACTCTTCCAGGCCTTTGAGTGTGAAGGTGCAAAGATCTCTGTGTGATTTTTGCATCAACACTTTCATAACTTCAATGTTTTTCCATAGCTCACAGCTCACAACAGCTTTTTCACAGCTCACGATAGCTTTTTTAGAATCTACAGCTCAACCAAACACACCCTAAGCATTGGGCAGGATAGCGTGACACGAGACAGTGGAGCGCAGGCCATGGCCGAAGCGGCTACTTGAGATGATGAGAGGCAAAGGTGTGAGCCAGCGAAGCGCGGGGTGCGATGGGCAGTGATGCATCGGCGACGACAGCGGCCGATGGCGACAAGGTGCTAGTGGTGACATCGGCCAGCTGAGAGGCACTGGTAGGAGGGTAGTTGAGTCCAGCCACCTAATTTTTTGGGATAGGTTTATCCAACATCTTGAGAGAATATTTTCTCAAGATGGATGATCCCATCCACCTTGCCTGCGAACTAAACACGTGCAATTCCCAAAAAAACTGGATAGAATAATTTCATCTTGTTTTATCTAGGCAACCAAAAGCCACTTTGGTGGTAGCTCGTCCAACTAACCAGAGTGAATATCAAAAAACTAAAACCTATTAGATAAATAAAACTATCAGTTTGCTATTGTTTAATCAGGGACAGAGAAAAATATCCTAGAGTACAGTTGAATTACTTAAATTTACTTGTTTGACATTAATATATATTAATTTACTTGTTTGACATGATATATATTAATACTCTTTTTATAAATTTGGTTCAACTTAAAATAGTTTACTCAGTAGTAGTAGCTAGTATAGTGCACTAGTGCAATCGTTTTCTTTTGGTGTTGACCAGTCACCGCTACAGGAACAGACGTTAGTGTTAAGTCAAAATAGCTATCAGTGGCAGGTTCTAAACCACCACTGACTAGTCGAAACTGATAGTCGATGACTCAGTGGTGGTTCTAGAACCGACACTAACAACAAGTATCAGTGTCGGTTCTAGAATCGAAACGGCATTGATACACCCACATTAGTGTCGGTTCGTGTCATGAACCGACACTATACGCATGTATCAGTGTCGGTTCAATAATACAACCGGCACTAATATGCTATTATCAGTGCTGATTTGGATCACGAACTGGCAATGTTGTGTATTTCACGCTATTTTTTATATATAAACCATGTTATATTAATTCTGTATCCAAATACACATATATGCTAAATTCATTTGCATAGCTTATATCATATTACACGGATAATAACATATCAAATTAATATGACATATATTAACTTAAAATATCAGAACACATTTATATAAATGTTTCCATAAGTTTCAAATATGATATTGTGCTTACAAACTCAAGCACAAGCTAAATTACTCCACATACATAATATTGAGAATCGCCGCAGGACACTATACAAGCTCTTGATATCGCTCTTAGGGAATACCCCAGTGCAAGGTCTGCAGCACAAGCTCATGTTTTACAAGTTAGCTTGTGCTACAGACCGTCCACTAGGGCATTCCCTAAGAACAATACCAAGAACTTGGAAAGTGTCCTGCGATGATTCTCTCTGTCTACAAGCCATGAATTGCTTAAGATTGTACGACAAATTACACCACATATATAATAGCATCCAGTGCACCATTATTGATGTGGAAATAAAAAGCACATACTATGTTGATAACTAAATCGTTGGCTTACAAAAATTGACCAAAACTAGTCATCAGGTAGCACCATCCATCTGTTGACTTATGCAATGCAACTAGGACTGTTGTGCTTCCTGCTGCTGTTACTTAGATCTACGAGGTCTGTTGTTGTAGGTAAGGTGTGATGTATTTCTCACAATACTACCTTGAAAAGTACTGTTATGAATAAAATGTGTTGGTAGCTAGTTAGATGAGGCAAGTGCAAATATATAGATGTTTACAATTATGACATGTGCAAAGTACTTACCACCGATTTCTTATTCACGATCGAGGGAATGATTGTGCATACATATAAGGGAGTCCCAGATGATAGACCCACCGGGATATCTTGCAGAAGATCCCTCCTTTCTGGAGTCACATCTGTTTGATTTCCAAAATGACAGATGTTCTTTAGTTGGTCCATTTGCTCGGTGTCGCCCTGACTGGCTATCTGCTTCCCCTTCTTCGCAGCATTGCTAGGACCCTCACCTGCAATTATAAAAAACCACTTTAATTATATAAACAAAATATGTATGTCTAGTAAGTAATGTAAGTTGCGTAACAATGTCAGTTTGTGCCACAAACCAACACTAAAGTATCAATGTCGGTTCGTTCCATGAACCGACACTCTTACGCACGTTTTAGTGCCGGTTGTAGCTACAAATCGACACTGATACTTCAGTGTCGGTTCGTGGCTACAACTGGCACTGAAAGTTGCGCAACAGTGTAGGTTCCATTCAAGTTTGAAAAATTTAACGGCTTCTATTTTTTAAACCGGCAGTGATATAGCTTTAGTACCGGCTTAGAGATAACCGGCACTGATATGGCGCTATTTTTAAGTGGTTCTGTGGTAGTGAGTGGCATATACCTCTCAAGACTCAACTGCTCTCGTAATCTTTCAAGCACGGCCGGCTGATCGCCATGTAAATACTTCTGATGTACTCTATCTGCAATGCAGCAAGGACTACAACAAAACGAGACCATGAGTCCAGGACAAATAATATATACTAGTACTGCTTTTCATGATTCATGACAACTTGACAAGCAATACTGTCTAGCCATGATTTGAACGCTACCCTGGAGCTTAAGACCACCATAGCAGGGTTAACAATTCCAGTCTAATCATTCTACTATCTAGTCTATTACTACCAAACCATAGCAGTTACCGTGGTCATTGTTGGTGATTGGCCCTGTTCTCTAAAGTTAGAGGCCTTAAAATATATAGCTAAGGGATCCATTGCAGGTGGAAGGCGGAGTGTCAGAAGGAGGAGGGGCAGCTGATGTTCGGTGGTGGGAGGCGAGGAGTGAAGGGAGGTGGAGATTTGCGATAGTGCCTCGCTTTGTGCCCTGAAGTGAAGCACCGCAGGCACTTAAAGGGCTCCCTGCATTGTGCCACCTGGTGCTCTGGGGAGAGGCAGCGGTAGTAGCGGCCATCAAACAGGCATGAGGGCTGGGTGCTGGTTGGTGAAGAATTGAAGGCATCTGTCTGGTGCGCCGGAGTAGGCCTCTCTAGTCATAGCCTACGAGCTTTCTTACCTTTCACTTCAATCCAGTCCGAGGCAGCAAAAGCCGGTGAATCAGCTCACACATTTGGGCCAAAGTAATTCAGGGAGACCTCCACGGATTTAAGGCGCGGGGAAGGCAAGCAGGGAGACTTACCTCTCCTGGTGACAGCTAGAGAAGACTTTGTGTTGAAGGCCATCGCGCCCCGACGGATAGAAGGCTTAGAGTGCTGTTGGGGGCAGATTGAAGTCCTGGCGTGCTGCTGAGAGCTCGAGGAGGAGGAAAAAGCTGATGTAGACTTTGGACGCGAGGACTCAGCGTGCCGCAGATATGAAGGATTTGGGGTAGGGCAATTTCGGAGTAGAGCCACATAGCTGATGGGGTAGAGGCCTACGGGAGACAAGGGAGGGGGTGAGGAGGTTGTGGCTATGGGGAATCGACGGCGAGGCCAGCGGCTGTTCCTGATTTTCTTCTCAAGGGTCGAAGACCGTGCGGTGGCTCTCTCAAAGAACCGCCTTCCTCTCCGTGGCTTGGAGCTCAAGCTGATCCCTTGGTCTAGACGTGTTCAAGCCTCCTTCGCCAAATTCTGCTTCAGGGCATGTCTTTGTCTAGAAGGGATCCCTCGCCATGCTTGGAACTGGGATACAGCGGCCTTCCTCCTGTCCAAGGGCTGCCTATTCGACAAGGTGGACAACGTCTCGCTGATCAAGGAAGCGGCATGCCTCTGTGTTTGGGTGTGGGCTCAGGATGCAAGCTGGATTCCAAAATCTGCTAGTCTCCTTATCACCGAACCAGAAGAGCACTCCTCGCCCCCCTCCCTCTCC
>KE373012.1:1069964-1082964 GCA_000418225.1 Zizania latifolia | reverse complement strand
CGCATTCTGCTTACAACATCTAGTTTACAGGATCTACTCACCTCGTCTAGCCTTCCCTCATCTGGAGTGCACATGCAGAAGGAAAGTGTAGAATCTTCACTTGGCTCGCCATCCAGCAGAATATTCTAACAGTAGATAACCTTGCAAAGCGTGGGTGGCCTCGTAGACGATGTTGCAGTTTATGCAACCAGGAAGACAAAACAGTCGTCCACCTTCTTTTCAACTGCGCCTTTGCTCAAGAGGTTTGGCGGCTGATCTCCACCTGGCAAGAAATCCCGGGGTTCCCTCCCTCCACTCAGGTCATCTCCATTGCCTCACACTGGCGGTCCTTTTCCCGTTCCAACTCAAAGACCCACCAACGTAACCTTGGCGGTGTTTTCATCTATGCCATTTGGAATCTGTGGAAGAAAAGAAATTGCCGTATCTTCCAAGGTTCTTAATCCTCGGAGCTACAAGCCTTTCACTTAGTTATTCAGGATGTTGTTTGTTGGCAGAACCTTTTTCAATGGGAGCTGTCTCCTCTAGCTCTCGCTCTCCCTTGAGCGTGAGGTTGTAAGTTGTATTGTCCTTTTCTTGGTCGCCAGGGCGTTCCGCTGGCAGCCTCAAACTGTTACTTTCTCTCTCACTTTCTAATATACCAGTAGATCTCCTACTGCTTTCAAAAAATATATATATAGCTATAGCAAGTGGTAGAAAAAAATTAATGTTATTCTAATCGGCTGACAAAGCCAGATTAAGGGCCCGTTTGGATCCTAAGAACTAACAATTAGTAGCTAAAAATTAGTTTTAGCTCATCCAAACAGTGCAGCTAATTTATGGACTAACTACTAGCTCTTTAAATAACTAATAGTTAGTCTATTAGTCCATAAACGTGAACTAATTTGAGCTAATAGGATCCTTTTGACTGTTTTGCCCTTCTTCCATTAGTCCTGCCCATCGAAGGCTCCTAGCCAAGGTGTCACCAGGGCGCCGGCGGCTCATGTCCAGGCACCGCCTGGCTGCCACCACCTCTCGGCCACCGCCGACCTCCCGTCCAGGGCACCGCAGGCCGCCACCGATCTCCCGTCCAGTTCTGCCACCGTCATCACTCCTCCCATCCTGATATATCGCCGCCGCCATTCCTCTCATCCCGATCTGCCGCCACCACATCTCCAGGTTGCTGGCGCCCCTCCTGGCTGCCGCCGACCCTCCTCGTCGGCTTGACCCGCTGTTGCTGCCCTCTGTACCACCGCCATCGGGATTCAATGTACAAAATGTGCCACCGCCGTTACCTCCCTGATTGCTCCTTGCCGTGCTTAGCTCTTATACTTTCATATATATTTGTTGTCTTGTTTAGGCCTTCCTTGTATGTCTGCTTGCCTTGTATACATGCATGTAAATATGTAATCCCTATTAAATCAATGGAACACGCATGCCCTTCTGTGTGGCTTATTCCAATCTCTTCTATCCCGTTCTCACTTCTGTGTGATCTGAAAGTGTTTGTTCATAGTTGTGATTATGAACTATAGTTGTGTTCCCATGTATTCTACTTGTGAGAATTAATGATCCATATCATGGCCTTAAGCTTTTGATGCTGTTTTACTTGTGAGAATTACGACCCATACGTGTGAGTTGTTTTACTTGTTTACACTCTGGACCATTCTGATGCTGATCACCTGTTTAATTTGCGATTGATCTATGCTTATGTGTGTATTGGTCAGAAATAAGTGACATTTTGGCTTAAACTTTTTGTATTGATATCTCTACGAATACTTTGATTGGACATAAGAATCTGGCATTAATATTTATACATGTATATTGGAAAGTGCTTTTGCAATATTATTGTTTTACCATGTTCTAGATATATATATATAGTGTGATACTAATTAGTATTTACAATTGCATTTGGACACCTTTTTCACATTAAGGACACTACTTATTTGTGACTGGATAGAGTGTTCAGTGTTCTGCAGTGCAACTTTTTATTGCTATGCTGGTATTCAGGTCAGAAAATGGAAATATTATGGAAAGAATTAATACATTCATGGACGAAAGGGTGGAAAATGATCACTCCTTTACTCTAACTAATATTGTACCCATGATACGCACCGGTGAAAATAAAAAAATAATTATATTATTAGTCAGGAGTTAAATCCTTTAGAACTTTAATTTAGTAGTTAAAAAAATTGTAGCAGCATCAAAGAACAATTACATGTGCAAATCAAACTGTCATATCCTCAAAAAATCAAATAAAAGCATAAGAAAAATATTTGCTTGCAGTCTAAACCATCAGGCTGCATGATTTGGCATCGACCCTCTGGATGCCATCTATACTGCCTTTGGACAGCCATTCGAAATTCGTCCAGTAAAACTAATGATCGGGATAGTTTTGAGAGTAGGACTGCCGAGCAGGAAGAATGGGTGTGTTCTGCTTAGGTCGGGTCTCCCCTTTTATAGAGTACGCGTGAAAATCGGGAACTCACTTAGATAGAAAGAAAGCACCTTTCGATCATGGCGCTCATATTAGATGAAAAGAGATCAAACCGAAAAGGAAAAATCGCAATATGAGAAAAGTCATTAGAAGAAAATATATCAGCTCACTAAGAAAAGTTCTTTACATGAAAAGTCTTTAATCGAAAAGATATTCATCCACTAAGGAAAGTCCTTTAAATGAAAGGTTATTATACAGAAAGATATCCATCCATTAAAAAAGTCATTTAAATGTAAAGTTATTATACGAAAAGAGATAAAAATATAAAATCAGTTGCGGGTGGGCGGGGCCGGAAATCGCGTGCGCGGTTGCTGAGGAGAGGAACAAATTAGAATAAACGGTTAAGATTTAATACAATCAAACAGAAGGCTAAGATTAAATAGATGAGTGTCCATGATAGACACTTAACTTCGTCAATTATATAGTAGGGTAGATAGAGCTGGACATGCATGCCATATTCAGCCAAACCTCCAACTATCCATGTTGCTTGTTTTCCTATTTTTCTCGTGTTTGCTGTTCATGCTATCTCCATTTTGTCTCTGTGATGAGCTGTTTAGTAATCTGAGCACTCATTCTGTTGGTGCTCCCTTCTCAGCACTCTGCTGTGAGGTTGAAGGAACCAAATACTGTAGCATGGTGATTAGTGAAGCAACCGTACCGTAGCGCGGTTACTGTATCAGGACAAAACTGTCTTTAACCATCTATTAATCCAAAGTATCCAAATAACTATGGACTAATTTTTAGCCAACTAATTCTTAGCTAGCTAACAATTAGCTATAACTATTAGTCAGCTAACTATTAGTTTTAGTCTATCCAAACGGGGCCTAACTAGCACTGATGAACAAGTGCAAATATCTTTAGTCCAGCTGCTACACTGACAGGCGATTAACGACTGAAACACCCCAAATTAGGAACTGTTTTCCCTCATCGCAACATCACCATTTTTAAGCTCAACGTGTAAATTCCATCCCCGTGATTATTCTGGCGTATGTGATTATTCTTGCTTCTTGCTATCTGAAGAAGAAGAGTGGATGTTACTTGCGTGACTCTTTGACATCATTGTTCATGACGAGGCTCCAGCAGTCTAATCTTTTCGGGTACTCCGGATAAACTAATCCGCATCGGTTGAGATGTATTGTTTCAATTGGGCAATTTCGGCGAATGCACACCGTCGCTACCTGAATCCTAAAGCAACACTTCTTTTTCTGAAGATTTTCTAAACCGGCGATTAATTCTTGCCACGAGAGTCTTGCTGAGTAGTTGTCACTCTGCTGGTTTCACCAGAATAAAAGAACAGAAATATACTTTTTTCCAGGGTCGGAGATATACATGACTGGTCACCAGCATCACACGTCCAGTCGTTACTCTCTGTGTGCACGGTACAGCAACAGCAAAGACATTCTGTTCTTCCCTTTACAGGTTTTCTACAGCTGAGTCTATTGGATTGGCTTCTGGAAAAACTGTCTCGTCAAAATTCAAAGAGTTGGAGCTTGCCAGACCGGCCATGAGGGTAAGAAGGGTCTTATCAAGCTCCATTTTTCTGTTGGTGGTTTTGTCTGTTAATATGTTTACCTGTGATGTGCATGTGTTAACACCTGAATTTCGCTAAAAATTTTCAGAAGGAGATCATCATCCGGATGCACCCGGACTCTGACAGATACCATAACAAGGCTTTGATGGTGGCAGCTGCAATTAGTGGTACGCCGGTTCTGAATCTTGAGAAATGCGAAGTTGTTGAGAACTCACGACGATGTGAATTGACCCGGCGAATTGTGTGTTCTCGTGGCTTGACCAGGGGTCGAGTCGGTCACGGGGACCGGCAGGGACAGGGACCTGCTGCTGGTGATCGGCGACGGCGTGGACGAGAGCAAGCTGACCAAGAAGCTGAGGAAGGAGGTCGGGGAGGCCGAGATAGTGGAGCTGCGGACGCTCGACGCGGCCGGCGGTGCGGCGGAGGCGCTGGTGCTGACGGCCGGCAATGGCAAGGGTGACATCGTCTTCGCGCAGTCGCCGTACCACTGGCACCCCACTCCCGGGCGGAGCGCGGCCGGGGGCGGCGGTGCGACGGAGATGCCAGTTCTGACAGCCGGCAGCGGCAATGGCACCGCCGTCTTCGCACAGTCGCCGTACCACTTGCACCCCACTCCCGGGCGGAGCATGCCCGGAGGCGACAGCCGCGTCACGTACCCGGTGACGCCGGGCGCGGCGAGCCCCGTCGCCGCGCGGTGGCTAGGCGAGCACAGGTCGCCGCTCTATTATCCCATCGGCGACGCGCGGCAGCCTGTACGCGGGCAGCAGCTACGCCCGCGCCGTGGCGCGCAGCCACCCGGCGAACTACTCACCGATGTTGGAGCGGCACAGCTACGACGCCGTTGGCCGCGAGCACCAGAGAACCGGGAGGCATCGTCACGGTGGACAGGCCAACTGCTGCTCGATCTTGTAACTCTTTTTTCCCTTAGTTTTTTTACAACAGCGTGGTGGCGATGGCAAATCCGCGCGCTGTCAAATGAGAGTTTGTGATTAGTGTTCATTGGTTCTTCATTAGTCTTGCACGAGTTTTGGACTGGAAAAAGTTTGTCGGATTTTAGGCCTCGTTTCGAATTTCAACCAAAAAACATGACAGTGGCAGCAAATGTTCATTATACTTCGGGCAAAAGTCTGACGTACTTATCAGGAAAATACCTTGGACTGGGAATTTTTAAACCATGGGACTACCACTGCAAAGGCATAACTGGACCACAAAATTTTATCAAGAATCGGGCAGAAAAACACACTTTGCGGCATACAGTGGAGTGCAAACCATTGATTTCTCTTGAGATAATACTCTAAAAACGCAGTCAGCTCTCATAGTTACAAGATTAACAAATGGGGTAATCGGATAAGTGTCAGTAATAATTAGAAGAGTTATTATTGTAATGGGGCCGGTTACCATTGAGCCGAAGACCAGTTTGATTAAATCCTGTCAGGACCAATATATTTGCATTTTTACACAAAAAAAAAGTCAATCCCTAACCTGCACAAAAAAAGCAAGTCAGTTCCCAGCACATCCGAGATACACAATGTGAGGGGTTGCTTCTTCTGGTACGTGTCCATGAGATGGATGATTTGTGGACCAAAATATCTGAACCTTATACGCCCTATTTTTCATTTTTGCACGCTATTCAATGCACAGTTTTGACCACAATTTTTATATTATAATAAATTTATAATTTTTATAATATATGGGATTATGAAAGTGTTATCAAGAAGAATCTACTCGTATCATTTTTATTTTTTCCAACGAAGTATTCCAAAATTTACTAACAGTTAATTTAAAAAAAATTGACTGAATTTTTGTCAAAATATCGTGTATCTGCGACCCGAGGGGCCAGTTCATGGACCTGTCACATGTGCAAGTAGCCTATTCCGGCGGAATGAACAGCCGTTTGTATGCTGTAAAAAAACTTTGATCTGGGCTGGGCCTGGACTTTGGTTCCTAGCCCGCCCATCAAAGCCCAGAATGTGAAAGCAGGCCGAAATTGCAAAGGATGTACGCCTGTATCAGGTTCAGATAGGCCATGCATGGGACATGCACCCATGCCTGCTCCTGGAATTTTTTTTAAGAGTATAGATCGATAAAGTCAATGGAGGAAGAAGCAGAGAACCCGGATCAAATTTATACTCTGTTGGTATAGCTCTAGATTTAGATGTTTTGGAGTTAGACTAGCTCTAAGAAATTAGGTGTCTGAAGTTGTAGATAGATTAAAGGTATTTAGTTGAGTAATCTAGTTTTATTTTAAGTTTAAACTATTTTATTATACTATACAAATCCCAAATCTAGTATTAATCTCAGAGTTGACCTGTACCAAACATACGCTAATTCTGTTAAAAAGAAACAAGAAACCGATCATCACCTCTAGTTGTTGTCTGGCAGAAGCAAAGGCATACGAGCATATCAATGTGTACGTGTCAAGTAACTAACTGACTAGCTACATGATGGAGCAAGGGTGGGCTCACCGTGGACAACAACCGGTGGCGGCAGCAGACAGTACTAGTCAGCAATTTTTACAATTTGAACATTTTTAAAAACTTATTTTGTAAATAGACTTCTAAAAAACTTATTCCAGAACTAGATCCGAAGTTCAGCGCCAGCTCCATTGGCGTAAAGGTTAAACAGCTCAAACGCTAGAGCCACTGGTGTTGAGCTATATGCCCTGCTGGTGGTTAGTGTCGATATGTCGCTAAGGTGGAGTAGCCCAGCGCCAATGTGGCTGGCGCTGGGCTCCTACCTTAATGCCCGTGAAGAAAGCAGCGTCCGATGTGCAGCGCAAGTACTGGACCAGATACCTAGCTAGCTCCTGTTGTACTAGTAGCATGTAGTAGCATAATGTATGATGTACATGCAAAGTGCAGGGCTGACCATGGCGTGTGAGTAGGGCTAGATATCGAGCCAGCTCGAGTTGGCTCGGTCCAGCTGGAGCTAGCTCGTTAATCTAACGAGCTAGCTCAGCTCCACTCGTTTAGATAATGAGTCACAGAGCTGGCTCGGCTTGGCTCATTTGATAGCTCGAGCTGGCTCGTTTAGCTCATTAGCTAAATCAAAACTGTTCATAATCATTGACAGGAACTGCAAGCAGTCAATAGGTGAAGTACAATATTTTTAACAAGGTTTATTTCTCTTCATTCATTTTGTCCTGTTTTTTGTCAAAAAATTGACTGAAATTTAGCACCAAGCAAACATACAGTTCTGTTTGAAACACAATAATTTCATAGGAAATATATCAGTTTCCCTTGGAATGATTCCCTTCAGGGAAGAGAGAAAGAAAACAGAACACTCACTTTCGGTAGGAACTATGAAGCATCAAGGGCTAAGACGGCTGCTGCCTGCTTCCAATGTTGTAGCCTATAGGGAGGGATCTGCTAGAGTGCTGGGTGATGGCCGTCGCCTGTCGATGGCATGTCGGCACCGCTACGGAGGAGCTGACTGATGAGGTCTTGAGGCTTGCAATAGAGTCGCACGAATGCATGATGCAGCCAGCAAGGGCCGAGGCAGTGGATGGTAGGGCGGGATCCGTCGAGTGTCAGCGATGCACCAGAGCCGTGGCGGTTAGGCGGCGACGGCCGACAGGTGGCGAGCTGGCGACGGCAATGCAATCTACCTCCTGGATCTGGATCTGGAGATCGAGTGTTGGTCTCACTTGGTCTATTGGAGGCTTAGAGCATGGAGAATGGAGGCTGGAGGCTAGAAACTTGAGCGGTGGAGCCTAGACTATGGTCTATGGACTTGGTCTATTGGTCACATGGATGCACACGCAAGTGTCTAGGGTTAGCATTTAGCACTTAGCAGGCTTCAGCTCGTTTGGCTCATGAGCTACTCGTGAGCCAGCTCGGGCTGGCTCGTTAAGATAACGAGCTAAAGCTCTGGCTCGAGCTGTCTCATTAAGATAATGAGCCGAGCTGAGTCGATCTGAGCTGGTCACGAGTCGAGCGAACTAACGAGCTACGAGTATTTTATCCAGCCCTACGTGTGAGAAGGCACCAATCAATTTATTACTGGTATATCACTAGGAAAGTTTTGTTCCTCTCCTCCCCTTCTATTAGTGTAGTAATTAATTGTTGTTGCATTGTGTTAGAGATAAGATTAGTTAAAATCAGATTGTATCTCCCCCTGCCTTATCTATAGATTGACTGTCTTATCTCTTCACATGTACCCTTATATATACTATCTTTCTGAGGCTCAATATATATCAGTCTCATATCAATATGGTATCAGAGCGGGCGATCTAGCGCCGCTCCCATCTTTCCGTTGTTGCTTGCCCTAGGGTGGATCTCAATCCTTCCGGGGGCAGCTATCTTTGTCCGATGGTTATATTCGTCCGATCGGCTAGTCTGCTCACCCCTAGATGGATCTCTGCCTCCTGGTGGTGCCTAGCAATCTCTGTGTCGCTCGTGTCCAAACCTCCTAATCCCTCGCGTGATGGATCTCCGTCGGCCGCTACGCTCGTCATCAGGAGACGTGGAGCCCAAGATCCGGCAGGTGGGGCTTGTAACCCTAAAGCCTCCTTGGGCCCATCAGAAGACCCCGCCACAGCAGTGGCATCCGCAGCACTGCAGCTGAGCGCATCCTCCACGAGGTCCCCCTGGCGTCGGACCTCTTCCTAGGCTCGTTCTCCCCCGTCATGGCCCCTCTGCCATGCCAACTATCGGGTAACTCAACTACATCTCATCCTGCACCGCCGACCCTCCTCGCACATAGCCACCACCCCTAGCGTCGTTGCCTGCCACGTGTGCAACCATCGTCCTGAGCATAGCCACGCCATCGCCCAGGGTCCACGCCACAGTCGTGCGTCATAGGAAATCCGTCACACGCCGTCAGAACTCTTCCGTGTCATCGGTGTCTTCCCCACCACTGGCCTCCACTCCCTCACTGCCGGCCCCTTTCCGTAGCACCACGATGAGGAGGTGGAAGTGTGCTGCCGAGAGGCCGAGAAGGAGCACAACCACCATGAGCGCAACTTCTAGAACCATCATGCCACCGGCCTCCGTCGGGGTCGCTAGCTCCTCCCGCGTGCCGGCCTCCTGTCCCTCCTCTCTGCTCGCCTAGGAGGCCTCCTCATCCCCCACTGCCCTTTTCCTTTTTTTCTCTTTTTTTTTCTTTTTTTCTCTTTTCCCTAGCAATTGGATAGTTATTGTTTGGTTGGATCAATTAGCTAGAGAGATTTGTTTTTCTGCTATTGTTTTAATTTTTTTCCATCAACTAGGTTTGCGTCGCCCATCATCATCGTTGATTTTCACACATCACTTCTTCTACTCTGGTTGTTTCGCGCACCTTCGGCTTAATCACCCGATTGAGTGCCGGCCTATTTGAAATGGATTTTCTTCGCACTACGCGTGTCATGCCATTAAGATTTGGGCAACCACTGTGTCACTTCCTCGAGTCGGAGTGTTGTTTCCCATGATGTTCAACCGCTGCATCGATATAGAGTTGTCATTGTGTCACCTTCTCGGGCCACAACGTTGCTGCTCTTATCGTCTTCACCGTCGCTTCAGTCATCATCAGCCACTCGAGTTCTTCTTCGTCTATTTCGAGCATTGTCACCGCGTCTTTCTCCTGCTGCCACTGTCGCCGCTCTAGGCTATTGGCCCAGCTATATTCTTCTTCGTCCACTGCATCATGTCATCGGTATCGTCGTATCTTCCTCGACTATTTCTGTCTTCTCCAACAACAGTGAGATACATTGGCCCTTCTCTGTCTATGCTGCTTTGCGTCGTGATCGTCTCGGAGGTCTTCTCTACTAGTCTCCTTCGATAATAGCATAAGGTTCATGATGGTCCCTTCTCTCGCTCGTACGATATTGGCAACACCGTTGTGCGCATTGAAAGTTGCCTACAAATGGGTGAATAGGCAATCTAAAAATTTCTCGCGAAAAACTGTTAGTTCAAGATTTCCTAGGCCTAGATATTCTAGGTGAATCCGGATGTTCCGAGGTTCGGAAGAAATCTCGGCAGTTCTAGGGATCCGAAAGTTTTGGACATACCAGAAAATCACAAACAACTTATGAAATTTAATCTAACTAACAATCTATATGAATATAAGTATGAGCAAGATTATTAGCTATGACTTTTACACAAGAATATATTGAGCAAGCTAGCTAGCAAGTAGATCAAGCAATATGAAAAGTAAGCTAGCAAGAACAATATGAACGCGATGAACACAGTGAGTTATTTCTCGGAGTTCGGATCCACTACTCCCACATCTCTATTGAGGAGCCCCAAAAGACCAGGTCTCTTTCAATCCTTTTCCTCACCAAGCACCAACCGAAGTCGAGCTTGGATTTCCACTAGTCACCTCTAGGCACACCACAATCGCTTTGGGTACTCACAGATCGACGTCTAGCCGTCTAGGAGGTAGCACCTCCAAGAGTAACAAATTCATTGAAAGATTTCTAGGCTCAAATCCTTGTGCTCAAGATTTTTTCAACAAAATCAACGAACTCAACCATACGAAATCTTTCACGAAGATAAAGCAAAAAGTTTGCTAAAAGATTTGTGTTGCACTCTCAAAGGAAATCTCAAATATTTGCTCAAGATCTAGCTTAGAAGAGTGAGGAGTGTTTAGGAATGAATGCTCAAGAGTTCTAGTCAGTCCAAATGAGGTGAGGGGGTATTTATGCCCCTCACTCAAAAAGTGACCGTTTAGAAGATATTTTACAACTATTCACCCGGAAGTTTCAGATCAATTCGGATGTTCTAGGGTTCAAAACCCGGATGTTTTGGATCAGTCTAAAGGTTCTAGACTCAAAAATAAATCCAAACAAAACAGTATTTTTATATCATCTGGGCTAAGCCGGATGTTTTAGGTCTCAAAAACAATTTCATACAGAACGACAATTTTGGAACATCCGGGAAAGTCCAAAAGTTCCGGGAATAAAAGCATGTCAATATAAAATCGTATTTTCAGAAGTTTTGGACTTACCCAAAAGTTCTAGGCCTTTAAAAACTCAGAAACAGAACCATATTTTTAGAAGTTCCAGACTGATCTGGAAGTTCCAGGCATACTGGAAAATTCTGAAATAAGTTTTAACAGATCCAAAAAGCTTTCAAAAAAGTTTTTCTTTGAGCACAAAGTTTTGAAATAACTTTTTAACGCATCCCTCTTTATAGTACGGTAGTCCTAGACTCAATTTTATATGTGGATTGTCAATTTGCGCCTTTGAGCCTATTTTGGACTAAATAGAGCTTTTCTTCAAATTTATTTCAATTGCAACGTCATTTTTCCTATAATCTCTGCATTCATCTTAGCAACACGATTAGTAGCTTTTGATCAATATTATCATTAATACATAAAAATTAATTAGGGGCTCAGATGAATCAAGATGCACTTTCACATGTTTGTCTCGATTCATCTTTAGGTCTAGCAAACCCAATGTGCGTCTCGTCCTCGATGGCTTTGACAGCATCAGCTCTTTGGCGTCTTCTTTCTCAACGACTGTCGTGATTGTGTCACCATCTTCATCTTAGTTTGGATCACCCGCACCATCCCGCGCGCGCGACCACTTCATAATGTCTTTATATGTGTCTGCGGCTTCAGGCTACCTCGTCATCGGCGCCCGACTTCGGCTACATCGATCACGGCTGCATTATGTAGCTACGTCGACCACAATTTTTTTGGGTCCATCGTTTTTTCTACCTCGACTACAACATTAAGAGCTATTATTATTGACTACTCTTGTCAGTATCTTTTTTAGTCTAAGCGTCTATTTTACTCATGCTTGAACTGCGGGGGGTGTTAGAGTATATCTTAGAGATAAGATTAGTTAGAATCAGATTGTATCTCCTCCTGCCTTATCTGTATATTGACTGTTTTATCTCTTTACATATACCCTTATATGTACCGTCCTCCTGAGACTCAGTGTATATCAGTATCATATCAATCTAATCTATTATTTCTCTCTATAATTCAACATCGGTTCAGGACAATGGGATTCCTTCAAAATTCTTCCCAGTTATGTTTGCAATTCCTCGTATGGCAGGTTGATTAGCACATTGGAAGGAGTCACAATTATGATTACTCCTTTTTGAGTAATTAATATTTAGATTTTCTTATCAATCAATACTGGGCCAGCTTCGAGTGATTGTTATTCCGTGCAGTGATGGGAAATAGATTGTTATGTGCTCTTTTCTTTTTTAATATTGTTTGGTTCAGCTTGCTCCTCTCTGGGCTGTAACAAGGAGCTTAGGATTTCTCATGACCATTGCAAAGTTGATGCAGAAGTCAATTAACAAAGTCCAGTAGTATTTTTTTTATATTGACTTCTTTTATACTTTCACTTGAAACTGTATTCTGCTCCTAGTGGCCTAGGCCCTTTTTGGGAGTATATTCTTAATGTCCCCAGACCAATTAATTCCTTTTATATATTTGAGTCATGCAGTACATAATATGTGAAATAATTATAGATATGGTGTTAATAAGTTAGTTGACCAGATTTCCCGTTGTCTTTGTAAGCATTCGTTTGTGGATGATGCCATGTTATTTCTTCAGGTGTACACTGGTGTTTGGCTGAGGCATTACACACATGTCAGAGAACGAGTGCCAGCAAGCCAGAGTGAGCAGCTAGGTCAGATTGCTACCTCTAATGCAACGAGACGTCAAAATTACTGCACTAACAGAAGGGGAGGAGAGGAACACAACTTTCCTAGTGATGTACCAGTAATAAATTGATTGGTGCCTTCTCACACGCCACGGTCAGCCCAGCACTTTGCATGTACATCATACATCATGCTACTAGTAGGACAGGAGCTAGCTAGCTATCTAGCCCAGCACTTGCGCTGCACACCTTCGCCGGACGTTAAGGCAGGCCTACTGGCGCTCCACCTCAGTGACACATCGGCCACTAATCGTCGGTAGCGCACATAGCTCAGCGTCAGTAGACTAGCGTTGAACTTCCGGTCTAATTTCATAATAAAATTTCTAGAAATCTATTTACGAAATAAGTTTTTTTAAGTCTAAATTATAAAATTTGCTACAGTACTAGTGGTGCTAGGAGCCGG
>KE373012.1:1035310-1058004 GCA_000418225.1 Zizania latifolia | reverse complement strand
CAATCTTCTCCGGCGAGCTCTTTGTATAGCTTCTCTACCCATCTCTGTATGCACACCACTTGTTTGATTAAATGCCAAAAACAGATTTGGGATGCATGCCATGTGTTTGATTAAATGTGTACAAGCACTTGATTTTTAAACTGCACTTCATATGCTTGATGAAATGTCTATGTGATCCAAGTGCACTTCAAGTGTTTGTTGTTTTGCTTGTGTGTCTTCGCATGACATGATTTGTTGAGGTTGTCCATGAATTCGCACACCAAGTGTTCGATTGGTCGTGGATGAGTGCTTTGAGCGTTTCTTTTTCAATAGAACGCGTGTCGCACTTGTGAACGCACTTTGATCTTTTATTTGGATGATCCTTTTTCTGAGAAGCGCTTTGTGAAGATAATCGTATCAACTTGCTTGGTGTGACAATTATTATCTAGCCTTGTGCTAAATCTCGACAAGTTACTTGCAAGTTCGATACTTGAGTTTGAGGAAGTTTTTCTGAAGTTTTTGGATCGACTTGCTCCGTGTGACTCTTATTGTCCAATCTTAGACTGAATCTCATTAAGTCACTTGCAAGTCCGATATTTAAGCTTCAGGAGTTTTATTTTTCCACTGTATTTTAGTTTGCGCCCATTCAGCCCCACTCTGGTCGCTAGTTTTGGTCCTACAAAGCACTAAACATCACAGCAAGCTTGGAAACAAATTTCTTAATCCAAACAATCTCCTTGGTAGCTTCCGAAGCTGCTATATACTCGGCTTCTGTTGTAGAGTCAGCTATTGTCTCTTGTTTGGAACTCTTCCAACTCACCTCTCCACTATTAAGGCAGAAAGCGAATCCAGATTGTGATATATAATCATCTTTGTCGATTTGGAAGCTTGTATCGGTGTAACCCCTTGCAACGAGCTCTTTCTCACCTCTATAGACTAGGAACATATCTTTAGTTTTTCTCATATACTTTAAGATGTTCTTAACGACTATCCAGTGACACTCACCTAGATCAGATTGGTATCTAGTCGTTTTGCTCAAAGCATACATGATATCTAGGCATATACATAACATGGCATACATGATGGATCCTCTTGCCGAAGCATATGGAATCACATTCATCTTATCTCGCTCATCAGGTGTACTCGGACACTAAGTCTTGCTAAGATTTACGCCATGTGACATTGGCAAAAAACCTTTCTTAGAATCCTAGATGTTAAACCTCTTCAACACCTTATCAATGTATGTATCCTGGCATAATCCAATTAGCCTACTTGATCTATCTCTATAGATCTTGATACTTAGAATATATGCTGCTTCTCCTAAGTCCTTTATAGAGGAACTATTTTTAATGAATACTTAATAGACTTTAGCATAGGTATATCATTTCTGATCAACAATATATCATCACATATAAGATCGAAAAGTACCAACGTGCTCCCACAAGCCTTCTTGTAAACAAAAGGCTCTTCTTCATTTTTGATGAAACCAAACCCTTTGATTACATCATCAAAATGAATGTTCCAACTCTAAGATACCTGCTTCAATTCATAAATGGATTTCTGTAATTTGCATACCTTTCTAGCTGATTGTGGATCTACAAAACCTATCGGCTGTGTCATGTACACATCCCCACTCAGATCTCCATTAAGGAAAACTGTTTTGACATCCATCTGCCATATTTCATAATTAAAATATGCAGCAATCGCTAGAATGATCCGAATAGACTTTAGCATTGCGACGGATAAAAAAGTTTCATCATAGTCAATACCTTCAATCTGCTAGAAACCTTTAGCCACTAATCGCGCTTTATAGATGTCAACATTTCTATCTATGTCTATCTTCTTCTTGAAAACCCATTTATACTCAATGGTTTTTACACCATCGGGTGGATCAACCTGATGAAAATATGTCCAAGAGAATTATGGGGAAACCGGAAGTTCTAGCCTGAGGCCGGAAGTTCTGGGTTCTGGTGTAACCGGAAGTTTTGGTTTGACCGGAAGTTCCGGACCAGCCCCAGTTTTAGTTTCTGGAGGAACCGGAAGTTTTGGGCCTGCTTGAAAGGTGGATTCTGGACGAACCGAAAGTTCTGGGTGGAACCGAAACTTCCGGGTCGAAATAAATTCAATACAGAATGTTACTTTTGGAAGTTCCGGTTGGATCGAAAGTTCCGAGTCTAGAAGTTCTGGTTGGACCAGAAGTTCCGGGCAGAAATAAATTCGTACAAAATGTTATTTTCTGAAGTTCCAGGCCTAGACCAGAACTTTTGGGACAGACGAACAGATTAGATCTGTTTGGCTTTAACACTGATTAAAGGCACGTGAGAGGGCACTATTTAAGGAGAGGAGGGCCTAGTACGGAAAGGCTGTTGTTGGTTGTTGCTTTTGCCCCTATCGAAACCCTAGCCACCACCTCTCCCCTAGCCTCACCTGCTATGGCCACATCTCCCCTAACCTCTCACGCGATACTAGCATATCGGCTTGAGGTGATCCCGTCCCTGTACGTGTGGATACCGTAGAGGCACCGCTGCGATTACGGTGTTGATCATCTCGACGTGAGGATCACAAGGCTGCATCATCTTCATCGCCAAGGATCAGACGGAGCTAGGTGGAGTTGATCGACGATGCGCTTCCCCAACTCTTCTTCCGCTGCCTTAGCACGTCTCGCAACTAGAGGTAACGATCCATGATCCCATTACTCGTATGGTTCCTGGGTTGAGCAGGGTAGAAAAAGTTTTATTTTCTGCTAGCGTAGCCTACCCGTTCCCCAACAGTGGTATCAGAGCCTACGTGCGTAGTGTTCGATCTGGATCATACACATATAGGTGATATATAGTGGAAATATATTAGATATATTATTCTTGCGTTGGATTTTTGGAAGTTTCGGGCTCCAGCCGGAACTTTTGGGCTGAAATAATCCCGGTACAGAATGTCATTTTCGGAAGTTCCGGTTGGACCGGAAGTTTCGAGCAGAAATAAATTCTGTATAGAATGTTATTTTCGGAAGTTCCGGGCCATGAGCCAGAAGTTCCGGGGCCAAAATAAATTCGACACAGAAGGGTGATTCCGGAAGTTTCAGGCATTGAGCCGGAATTCCGAATCCACTTTTCAGTCACGCATAGATTCGACACCTAACTTGTTTTTGATGGAATTGTGCCCAAGAGAATTCTAGGGAACCGGAAGTTCTGGCTGAGGGCCGAAAGTTCCGGGTTCTAGAGCATCCGGAAGTTCTGGTTGGACCGGAAGTTCTGGGCCAGCCCCAGTTTTGGTTTTCTGGAGGAGCCGGAAGTTCCGGTTGGACCGGAAGTTTCGGGCCTACCTGGACGAAACGGAAGTTCCTGTTAGACCGAAAGTTCTGGGTCGAAATAAATTCGATACAGAAGGTTATTTTCGAAAGTTCTGGTTAGAGCCAAAACTTCCGGTCCAGGCGAACAGATTGGATCTGTTGGGCTTTAATACAGATTAAATGCCCATGACAGAGCACTATATAAATAGAGATGGGGCAAGCACGAAAAGGTTACTGGTTGTTGCTGCTATTGCTCCTGGTTGAGAACCCTAGCCGCCGCCTCTCTTCTCTCCTCGGTTGCAAGTGTTGTGATCGATCTCCCCGGATGTCATGAGTGGTGCTAGCACGCCGGTGTGAGGTGATCCTGTCTCCGGACGTGTGGATACCGTGGAGGCACTACTCCAATAGTGGTGCTCGTCTTCTGCCCGTGAAGATTGCTGGATCGTAGGATCGCGGATCGTAGGATCGTGTCGTCTTCATCACCAGATCGCCGATGAACGAACGGAGCCGTGAGGACTAGCTCGAGGACGCGCTTCATCGACTCTACTTCCGCTGCCCGAGCGTGTCTCGAGGCTCAAGGTAACGATCCATGATCCCATTACACACATGGTTCCTGGGCTAACGGGGTAAAATTTTGAAATTAAGCGCTAGCGTAGCCTCCCCATAACCCAACAGTGGTATCAGAGCCTACGTGCGTAGTGTTCGATCTGGATCGATCACATATGGTGATATGTGATGGAAATATATTGGATCTATTGTTTTTGTTGTCAGATTTCCGAAAGTTCCAGTTGGACCGGAAGTTCCGGTTGGACCGGAAGTTCCGGGCCAAAATAATTTTTGATATAGAATGTTATTTTTGGAAGTTCTGGTTGGACCAGAAGTTCTAGGTTCGGAAGTTCCGAACAGAAATAAATTACATACAGAAGGTTATTTTCGGAAGTTCCGGGTATGACTCGGAACTTTCGAGCCAAAATAAATTCGAGTGAGAAGGTTGATTTCGGAAGTTCCGGACCTGAGTCAGAAGGTCCAGGCCCTTCGACCAGAAGTTCCGGTACTCTGAGCCGGAACTTCCGGGTCCAGTTCAGTCACGTCTAGATTCCGCCTAACTTGTTTTTGCAGGGAATGTTGTGACTGGTATGGACTTGCAAAGTATATGATACTCGCTTATAATAACATGGCCTACGTGTCATGGTTGATTACAGCCCAAGGCTGTTCAAATGTTGTATGACTTGCGCGTCGACATGCAATGCTTCTGCTCATGTAATTAGTATAGTGCTATTAGATGTAATTAGAGTCCACTAAGGTGTTCCGGGTGGAGTCAATTGTGGAACAATTCCGTATTCCTTTAGATGATTACCAAACTAAAGGCTCAAGTATTCTCCTCCACGATCCGATCGTAGAAACTTGATAGTTTTTTCTAAATAATTTTGTACTTCATTCTAGAATTTATTGAACTTTTCAAAGGACTCTGACTTGTGCCTCATTAGGTAGATATACCCATATCTACTAAAGTCATCGGTAAAGTTATGAAGTACTGAAAACTATCTCTAGTTATTGAGCTCATTAGTCTACACACATCAGTATGTATGAGTTTCAATAAGTCACTTGCCCTTTCACTTTGACCCGTGAAAGACACCTTTGTCATCTTGCCAGGTAAACAAGAATCACATGTCTCAAATAATTCAATATCAAAAGAGTCGAGGAGACCATCTCTATGGAGCTTCTCCATGCGTCTCTCATTTATATGACCTAAACAATAATGTCAGATAAAAGTAGGATTCAAATCATTAAGACGTTGCCTTTTTTATTAATGTTATAGATAGGTGATCCTTTAAGGTTCAAAACATATAATCCATTCTCTAATAGAATATGACAACAGAACATATCTCTAAGATAAAGTGAACAACCATTGTTCATTGATTTAAGGTCATAACCTTCTGCTTGCAAACATGAAGCAGAAATTACTTTTTTACGTAGAGATAGAACACAATAACAATTATTTAGTTTCAAAACTAATCCTGAAGATAGTGACAATGGCATGATTCCTGAATCAACCACAACAACTCTTGCCCCATTGCCCACGCGAAGATCCACTTTGCCCTTCATCAAACTTCTACTTCTTCTCAGACCCTACAACGACTTACAGATGTGTGCAGCTGATCCGGTATCAAATACCCAAGAATTAGAAGATGAAGTAGCAAGATTGATTTCTATAATATTTAGGAAAAAGTTTACTTTACCCCCAAATTATTATCCTATTGATGAATGTTACCCCCAACTAAAACGTCAGACTCTTAATCCCCTAAATTAATCTACACCGGACAAATAACCCCTCAGGGCGATTTTCTGCGGTGGTTTTGCTGACGTGGCAGTCCACGCTGGCAGTTTTGCTGACATAGCGGTTCACGCTGGCGATTTTGCTGACGTGGTTGTCCACGTGACCCAACACTGGAATTTGAACGATGGGACCAGCATGTCAGTGACACAGAAAAAATTTCGGTGGGACCCGTTTGTTAGTGACACAGAAAAAAAAATCTTATATTTTCTTTTCTTCTTTTCTTCATTTCTTTCTCCTTCCTCTTTCCTTCTTCTTCCTCCTTCCTCCCCCTCTTTCCTACCGGCCAAATCCCTCCTCACCGCGCCGCACTGCCCCACCGTGACCTCGCGCTGCGCCGCGTTGCCGCGGGCAGCGCTCCAGTGCCTTGCCGCCGCGCACAGCGCTCCCATGCGGCGTGGGCTGTTTTGGTAGGAGGAAGAAGGAAGCTAGAAGAAAAAGAAGAAAAAGGAAAGAAAAAAGAAAGGAAAGGAAAGAAGAAGAAGAATGAAAGAATGAAAGAAAAAAGAAAGAAAATTCTATGTCACTAACAAGCGGGTTCCACTGTTCATGTGCCAATGCGTAGCTACGTGAACAACCACGTCAGCAAAAACAGCCAGCGTGGATAGCCACGTCAGCAAAACTACCAGCGTAGACTGCCACGTCAGTAAAACCACCGCAGTAAACCACCTCAGAGTTTTATTTGTCCGGTATAGATTAGTTCGGGGGATTAAGATTCTGGTTTTTTAGTCGGGGGCAATATTCGTCTACAGGATAATACTTCAGGGAATAAAGTAGACTTTTTACTAACATTTATACCTGAAGCAGAAGTCATACTTCCCTTCTTTTTCATATCTTCCAAGTATTTCTTGCAATTCCTTTTCTAGTGACCCGACTCCTTACAGTAAAAACAAACCGCATCTTCAGCCACCCCTTTCTTCGTATGTTTGGTCTTAGAAGTACTCACGATCTCATCGGAAGTTAACTTTCTTTTGACCATACTTTTCTTTACTCGGGATTGACGTTTGTCCTTTTACAACATCATCACATGACTGTTGTTTTTCTTAATACTCTCCTCAGTGGTTTTCAACATCCCATGCAGTTTCGTTAAGGTTTTATTCATGCTATTCATATGATAGTTGAGTATGAACGGTTCAAAAATCGATGGCATGGATTGAAGAATCAGGTCAGTAGCCAACTCTTGACTAAAATTGAAGAATCAGGTCAGCAGCCAACTCTTGGCTAAGGGAAAAGCCTAGCTTTTCCAAACTCTCAATATAACCGATCATCTTGATAATATGGAGACTGATGGGATTCCCTTCAGCAAGTCTATAAGCAAACAAGGACTTCGAGGTGTTAAACCTCTCGACACTTACTTGGTTCTCAAACATGCCACGTAGACCCACAATGATATTATAAGCATATGTGTTCTCTTATTGCTTCTGAAGCTCAGAGGACATTGTGGCAAGCATGAGACAGCTTACATCAAGGACATCATTAGTGTGCTTCTCGTAAGCATGCCGTGCAGCCGCAGAAGCATTATCCGGCAAATCATCAGGGTAAGGACTTTCAAGAACATACTCTTTTCGCTCTTGCTTAAGAACAATTCTCAAATTTCTATACCAATCCATAAAGTTCGTTCCATTTAGCTTTTCTTTCTCAAGGATAGATCACAAATTTAAAAAACTGGATATGGTAGAGGCTGACATAATCTACAACATAAGATATGCAAATTTTAGTACCTATGTTTATATTTAATCTTTCATTAAACTATTTAACAAAAGATTCTCCTACTATGCTTTTAGAAACCAAAACCTCCCTCTCGGTTACATAGTAGGCCAGGATCCTCATTTCACTAATTTCTATTGATATTTGGTATCACTGCTAGAAATTAATGTCATGGGGTAAGCAACACCTTGCTAATCACATCTCCATGTAACTCCTGTTTGTTGGGTTAGCATTACCATGCTCTGGCCCCAACCTAATGCCCTAAGGTCCAAAACTGTTTTGATAACCTTATTAAGCAAACCAAAGCTTCCGCGTATAGATGTCCGACATCTATCCTAACTTGCAATGGTAATCACCGGCACTCTGCTTTGGAACACCCACCAAACGATGAATATTACCGTGTTAGGTGCAGCAATTGAAAAGCCATCGAAAATTTAATTTTTCTGAGGAATTCTAACCTATCATGATAACATATCAAACAAGATATAGCATGAAAATAGATATAAGACATCACAAATAAATATTTTTAACTGTGAATCAGTATGGCCTAAGCAAATGGTGATCTCCATCTCCATTAGTGGTGTAGATGATCTTCATCGTCCACACCACTACTTTGGGCCACCATGCTTAAAATCTTACAATCTTATATCTAAACTACTATTATAATAGCTAGAAAATGAAGAGTACAAATCAAGCATCTAGTCGACACGCAGGTCACAAATATAGCAGAGACAACTATCACATAGTCGAAGATAATGGCATGCAAGCCATGCATAAGAGTTACATGCATCACATACATCTCTAACAATTTATATAGGGCCATACCATTCACATCATTCTATGCAAAAAGAAGTTAGACGTAGAATCGCATTCTAGCTAACGATGTGAACTAGAACTCTATACAAGATGCGCACATACGGCGGTCCTGTGGGTTGCAGGGAAGCGCCCTGTCCACCAGTGAAAATCATAGATCCGATCTATGAAGTTGCTTTAGAAAAATTGCTTGGGACAATTAATTTATCCTGATCTGAGACAACCTCATATGAACCAGTTTTTCCTTAGTCGATGTGTCATCCAGGTGGTCTGACGATGTGCTCGAGAGTCGGTGACAGTGGTCGGGAAGACCAGTCGAGAGGTGCTCGAGGCGGTCGGGTCAGTAACCTACTCGGATTACGATACGTGTTTGCATCCGATGCAACAACATATAGCGATTCGAGTGTGACGATCCAATCTATAGCTTCCCCGAAAATCGATTGATCTCATCAACCCGTGTTGCCAATCGATTCATCACATGAACCGATCAAACTAGACCGTAATAGATCCAATCTATTACGATTGCATATCAACTATATGCACTGATCTAGATCACAATCTAAGCAAGAAGGCTCTGATATCACTGTTGGGGAACGCGGAGGCTACGCTAGTCAAAAATAAAAATTTTCTACCGCGCACACCAGAAAATATTGCTAAGAGAGGGACCATAGATCGTTACCTCAGGCACGTAGTGCAGCAGAAGGAGAGTTAGAGTAGCGAGCCGATCTAACTCAAGCCTGCCGATGTGGTCGGGAAGCCGATCAGCGTCCTCGAGGATACGACGAAAAGTTCTCGAGAAGCCGATCAACGTCCTTAGGAACTCCTGAGGATTTCTTCCAAGGACTCCTTCTTTAAGCCGACGGCAGTTCTCGAGAAGAAGCCGATGACGTCGCCAATCCAGTCAGCGATGCCAATGCCGATGCGAAGCAAAATAGCAACGCTTCTACTAATATCCACGCATGCCTCTACTGGTAAGCCACTACGCATGTTGAAAACCATGGAGATCTCAGGTCTAAGGACTTTACATAAGCACTACTGAAACCAACTGATGACATATGAAATCTTAATAGTGTCTCATAGTAGGTCTATCAAATATATGTTCTCTAACATACGTCTATGTTATTGAGTTGGTATCTCCATATCCATGATCCATGAGACTTGATCATTAATCAATACACATACCGATCTCAGTCATATCTGTTCTATATATGACCAATATTCGATCAGAAATCATTTAGAAATAGTCACATTATGAGACTCCGAACAAATCATATATTTGTTGATTCATAATGATAATCTATTGCAAGGAACACTAACTTTATTTCATAAATATAGCATGCCAAGTAAAACATCTCCATGTTGCATGTAGGGCATAATTCTAACAGCTGGGAGAAGTACAAAGCAAACATTCTTGCTTCACATGGTTTACAACTAATGTCTACAAACAAATACAATGCTGCTTATAACTAATAGAGCCAACAATGATAAGTTAGAAATACTCGAATTGCCAATTAACCATATTGTTTTGTAATTTATATTTTGTTGTAAACTTATAAAATTTATGGTATTGTAAGTTTTCTATTTATCTCGAAAAATAATTTTCTATGATTTTTTATTTTTTATTTTTTCCTAAAAAATTATCAGATCGGTACCATGATTACCGAGCCTGATACTATAGTTACTGAACCAACGGTAACCAAAGTGCGTACCGCAGTAACCGAAGTGCATACCGTGGTAACCGAATTTGAAACCGGTTCATGAATTGATTTGAATTTAAATTTTGAAATATAAAATTTGATCGAATTTCTTCGGTAACCGTTCAGTTACTATGATACCCGCTATCTCAAATCTAAACAGTATGTCGTACTAAAAAGGTATTATGAACCTATATTTACCAAACATGCGTCTTTTAACCAAAAGCAGGAACACCCCGCTTGAACCAAAGTCTGCTTCTTACAATTTTACCTGCTTGGTTCATTCAAAGCAGAAGTCCAAAGTGAAGTTCTCCTGTAGCCATACCCTGCACCCTGCACAACGCGTTCATTGTGCCACCTGCTCCACCCAAAATAGCGGCATCTTCCCAGCAAGTCAGCTTCCTGTCTCATCCAAATGTCCAGCGGATTTCCCCCATCTTCCAACCTTTTTCCCAGTGAATCAAAGCCGTCCCCTTTCTCCTTCCTCTGGTCAGTGCGGCAGTAGTGCAGCCAGTGCTCGCCCATGCCCTGCTCAAGCAACGCGTGCACGCCACCCTCCCTGTGCGGCTGTGCCATGTCACCGAGCTGCTGCATTGCTCCGAGCCACGCGCCGCGGTCAAGTCACGAGCAAGGTCTCAGTGCTACGCAGTGACCGTCACGCGCCAGCTACTCCTGCCCGGCCACGCGCCAGCGACTGCAGTGCTCCCACGTCGCGCGAGCGTCAACATGCTTCCCGCCCGAGCCATTCGTCAGCTAGCTGCTCCCACGTCACACGTACGCCGCGTCGCCGCCTGCCTGCCTGCACCGAACGCTGCGTGCCGCCCGCTGTCCGGCCTGTCCCGACGCCACCGTCACCACGTCCTGTCCCCGCGCGACGCACGCCCGCGTATCGCGCCACGATTCGCGCCGCCCTACGTCTCGCACCACGATTCGCACCGCCCTACACCTCGCACCATGTGCCTTGTCTACGACAGCAAGCCACCGATGAAAGTGATTCAGAAAGTCTTCGTCCGAATAGAAAAAACAGTTTTAGATTTAGATTTTTTAGTTTTGGATATAGATATTTTTAGATTCGGATTTTTTATACGAAAATGGATATGACATCAATGGTATCCGATGGATATGGATTTAGATTTTATCGATGAATCACCGATTAGTCCATCCAAGGAGGTACTTGAGGTGGTGATTATATGTTTGTAAGGGAAGTGTAACGTCTTCGAACCCGATGATCGACTTTGAAACACAAGAGTCAAGGTTTATACTAGTTCAGACCTTCCGAAGGATAATAGCCCTACGTACAGTGTTTTAGTGTATACTATGATAGATCTTATAATACGACGTAATCAAGCTAAAGAAGCTTAGAGCGTCGAAAGCCAAAAACTATGCTAAAAAGCTTAATGACTTGATTGGATTAGATGTCTTGAGGGGGTTCTCGCCTCCTTTATATACTCAGGAGGTGAGCTTAACAATCCAGAACTCTATTCCGAGTATAACTTGGATTGCCTACCAAACTCGGGTGCTAAATCTCTAATTACAAGAATTCTGGTACAAATAAATCTTTTGATATCATATCCAGAGCTTGACTATCCGATAAGGACTCAACTTTCCTTATCAGAATCAAACCCCTATTTATGAGCCATATCGGACGGTCAATGCTGGTTTTGACCTGTCCTTGGTCTGGTCTGATAATTTTTCTTAGCCTCGAGTCACATCCCCGACAGTAGCCTCGAGTTCTTCTTAGCTTGGTTAAATAAATCTTCAACAAAACAAGCTGAGAGGAGCTCTTCTTTAATCTGGAACTTCAACATCTGTGTCGAACTTTGATGCCTTCGAAAAAAGCCTTTGATCTCCTTCTTTCATATGAGGTGCACCACATAGGTGCACCCACACGGTGTAGCCCCCGAACCTCGAGTTAAATGGAACATTTAGCTCAAGAGTCCAAAAATCTCCTGCAAGAAAAATAATCCTTTAAAAATTTGCTTCATAATCTTATCTTCTTGCTGTCGTCGAGACCTTGCTAGAAAAAGATCGTGTCTGGAATCTTGAACTCGGGATGAACAGGAAGGAAGCCAGTCTTGAATCTTTGAATAAGTTGAAATTTAGCCGCTTCAGAGTCTTGGATGCTCAGGAGGACGGAGTTCGTTGGGTCCACGAATCCTTGAGCACATCGGCTCCCGGGCGCTCATACCTTTGGTTAGGCGAGTCCCCGAGCGTGAGAATCCTCGAGTACGCGCGAGCCCCTAAGCATGGAGATCCTCGAGCATACGCGAGCCCCCTGGTATGGGGTCCACCCGCATAAGAGATCACAACCGTCGTAGACTCCGCCCAGTGCGCCAAAAAGATCGCTTCATAATTCTTTCTCCCGTCCGTAGTTAATGTGTGACTGACAAAAAGGCTAAAAAACGTCCTGTCTCTGACAAAGCCACACGCAACATGCAGAGCTCTGGCAGAGATAAGACGGTGTGAACCGCTCCGCCTTCCTCGCCATAAAGTGCACGGCGATCGAAGCATCGATTTACCATAGCCGTGGGCGTGGGTAGTTGAGGGAACGCCTCTATTTAAGTCGGCGTCCCCCTCCTTTCGAATCTCGCAGCAAGGCGCCCCCTTGGCTCTGTTTCTTCTGCTTGGAGATTCCTTCTTCTTCACACCTGCAAGGGAAAGATGTTTGATGTCGCTCGTTGCTCCATGAATCCACAATGTGCTGGCTTGGTCACAAAACTGGCTACTCTGGTCTCATGCTTTCGGGTACATCTAATATGTTTAACTTTGTGTGAATTCATTCTGCCTTTGTTTGTATGTGTGCCAGGATGTCGTATCCTTCTCGAGGCCCTTCCACGTCGTAGGTTTTTCTGCTAACATGTCATCATCCGACGCCCTGGTGCTGCCTATTTTGATGTCTAGATACTAAGATAGAGGCTCGATCCTACGGGAGGAGCTAGAGACGTCCGCCGGCGCAGGCACCCTTAGATGGTTTCTGACCCTATCGTCGAGGCTGGGTCAATAGTGCTCTTCCTTTTTGCTGGTCTCTCAGGGTCAGTGACAATCTCCTCTGGTCAAGATGAGGATTACGCGGAGTCGCTGCTGCCATAGTGGCAGCCTCCGGGATCCTCGGTGTTCATGGTAGTCGTGATAGGTTGATGCTGTGCCACGTGGAGTTGCTGTGAGAACATCGGTGCTCATAGCCATCGCGTTTGCTTTGTAGAATCCTGTCTCTAGCCATTAAGGTATTTTTCTTCATTTGATCAAAGGAGGCTGCGTCCCCTTCTTTGAAGTAGCGTACTTGTCGCTATGTCCCTTTCTTTGAAGTAGTCTGGTTTCTATAAAAGATTAGTCCTTAAGAAATAAATGTGCTTTTGAATTCGTTTTATTCATTGTGTACCGTTCGTCGTGTGTTTGTTTTTACCACCCACACGGTGTATATCGGCGAAGTTGATAAAGATATGAGACTATGGGTGTGCGGCTAAGCAGATGACCTTCTCCCGGTTCGGTTGTGTATATGGCGACCATGTGTCATCAAACTCGAAGGGGGATATAGTCTGCATGGGTCGGTGAGTTCTTTAAAGATGCGCGATTACGGGTGTACGACTAAAGAGTCGACCCTCTCCCCGATTCGGTTGCATGCACGGTGGCCATTTGGCGCCCAACGCGGAGGGGGATGTAATCGGCATAGGTCGATGAGAGTAATGCTCGACTGTGGGTGTACAGCCTAAGGGCTGACCCCTTCCTGGCCCAGTTACATGCCTAGGGGGAAGTAGTCAGCGAGGTCGGCAAGAATAATGCTCGACTGTGGGTGTATAAACTGAGGGCTGACCCCTTCCTGACCCAGATGCATGTCTTGGGGAAGTAGTCGGCAGTGTTGATGAAGAAACGGCGCCGCCAGATCGACGAGTGCCTAGACATGTATCATCGAGAAAGGTTATTTAACAAAATATTGTTAGGCGTAAAATCGACGAAGGTGTTCGATATTGTAGGAGTTTGGTACTTTCTACCCATCTTCTCACATTAGTCTATATGCCCCTGGCCTTGTTACTTTGGAGATAATAAAAGGTCCTTCCCAGGGGGCAGAGAGTTTGTGCATCCCGGCGGTTGATTGTACTCAGCGAAGTACCAAGTCACCTACTTTAAAGCTTCTGTTTTGCACATTGCGGTTATGATATCGCTGAAGGGTTTGTTGATATCGATCCGACTGTACTGTGGCCGATATCCGAGCTTCTTCGATGGAGTCGATGTCTTCTGTCCTTGTCTGCTCCACGGTTCCTTCATCGTAATATTGAACTCGGGGGGAGTTGTGTAACATATCAGTTGGGAGGATTGCTTCGGAGCCATAAACCAGGAAGAAGGGTGTCTATCCTGTGCCCTAGTTTAGCTGTGTGCGGAGCCCTCAGAGTACCGCGGGCAGTTCTTGGAGCCACTTCTCGACGTACTTCTGCAAAGGGTCAAAGATTTGGGCCTTTAAACCTTGGAGGATCATCCTGTTAGCGCGCTCGCACTGTCCATTGGCCCGAGGGTGAGCGACTGACACATACTTGACCTCGATCAATCGTTCCTCGCAAAAATCCCAGAAGTCACTTGCTGTAAACTGAGTCTCAAGGTCGGTTATTATTTAGTTCGGGACACCAAACCTATAAGTGATTCCTTCGATGAATTGTGCCACTATTTTTGACCGTGTAGTTCTTTAAAGGCATGATTTCTATCCACTTGGTGAATTTGTCGATGGCTACTATGATCCGGTCGATGTCCTAGGGAGCCTTTTGAAAAGGCCCTACCATATCGAACCCCCAGCAAGCGAAAGGCCAAGTTATCGGGATTATTTGAAGGTCTTGGGCTGGAAGATGACTTTGCTTGGCGAAGAATTGGCAGTCTATGCACTTTTTGACTAATTCTTTGGCGTCGCTGTTGGCTGTTGGCCAATAGAAGCCTGATCGGAATGCCATGCCAACCAGCGTCCTTGCCCCCGCGTGCTTGCCGCATGCCCCTGCATGGACTTCATTGAGGATTTGAAGGCCCTCGCTCGGCAAGATACACTTTTAGAGCACCTTTGTTGAAGTCGCATGCTTATACAGTTTATCCCCGATGAGTATATACTGTTTGCTTCGTCTTGTTATTCGTTTGGCCAGGGTCTTATCTTCTGGAATTGTGCCTTTCAGGATGTGGTCGATGAAGGGTTGTCGCTAGTCATTGGTATCTTCGAGCATGGCGATGATTGGTGATGGGCTAGTGTTTTGGTTCACGTCGTCCTTAATTGATGGTCTAGTGAGCTCTTGGATGAATACGTCCTTGGGGACCATCGCCTGAGAAGTACCAAGGCGTTGGCTGACGAATTATCGTCACGGGGAATATGATGGAACTCCAGACCAAAAAACTTTTCTTTGAGTTTCTAGACCTCAGTGCAATAGGCATCCATCTTGTCACTGGTGCATGACCAGTCCTTGTTGACTTCCATAATAGCCAGCTTAGAGTCTCCATAGACCATAAGCCATTTTACCCCGAGGGATACAGATATCCTGAGGCCATGCACCAAGGCTTCGTATTCTGCCACGTTGTTTGAAGCTCTAAACAGCAGCTATAGTACGTAACACAACTCTTCTTCTTTTGGGGATATAAGGAGAATTCCTGTGTCGGCGTTGTCTATGCTAAGAGAGCCGTCGAAGTACATTGTCTAGTATTCTTTTTCTTCTCGGCTCGGGGGTAGTTGTATTTCGGTCTACTCGACAACGAAGTCGGCTAGAGCTTGTGACTTTATGGCGGTGCGGGAGTGGAATTCTATAGTGTATTCCCCTGTCTCAACGGCCCACTTTACGATTCGCCCTGTTACATCTCAATTGAGGAGTATGTCGCCTAGAGGATATTCAGTCACAACCATGATCTTGTGGGCTTAAAAATAATGCTTTAGCTTCTGAGCGGTGAGCAGGACGGTGTAAAGCAGCTTCTATACTTGTGGATACCTTGTTTTTGATAGGCCGGGGACTTCTAATATGAAATATACTAGCCTTTGGACTGGAAAGACATATCCTTCTTTGGGCCGTTCAACTACTATGGCCATTCTGATGACATTGGTCGTGGCGGCAATGAGAGGAGGAGAACCTCTTCTAGATTTGGAGACAAAAGGATTGGTGGTGAGGTCAAAAATTTCTTTAGCGTGGAGAACGCCTCGTCAGCCTCCGTTGTCCATTGAAAATTTTCCTCTTTCTTTGATAATTTCAAGAAGGGAGCTCCTCTTTCTCCTAGACAGGAGATAAATCTCCCGAGGGCTGTCATGCAAGCAGTGAGCTTCTGGAATTTCTTGGTATTGTTAGGTTTTTCCATCTTTATTATCGCTGTTATTTTATCTGTATTGGCCTCAATGCCCCGATTGCTGACGATGAACCCGAGTAGTTGCCTGGATGGTACACCGAAGACATACTTTTCAGGGTTAAGCTTCCATCAAAACTTTCGCAGGTTAGTGAATGTCTTGGCGATGTCATTGATGAGGTTGTCTCCTTCTCTAGATTTTATGACCACGTCGTCGACATATGCCTCAACGTTACGGCATATCTGCTCTAAGAGACATCGCTAGATGGCCCGCTGATAGGTCGCTCTCGCATTCTTAAGGCCGAAGGGCATGGTTGTATAACAGTATGCTCCAAAAGGTGTGATGAAAGATGTTTTCTCCTGGTCTTCTTCTTTAAGGTTGATCTGGTGGTAGCCGGAGTAGCAGTCGAGAAACCATAGGAGGGAGCATCCTGCCGTTGAATCAACGACTTGGTCTATCCAAGGTAGCCTAAAAGGATCCTTCAGGTAGTGTTTGTTTAGGTCGGTGTAGTCGACGCACATTCGCCATTATCCCGTTTTCTTTCTTACCAGGACTGGATTAGCGAGCCATTCAGGATGGTAAACTTCGTGGATGAATCCCGCTGCTAGGAGACGGGCGATTTCAAATTTGATCACCTCTTTCCTATATTGGGCCAACCTCCGTAGCTTCTGCTTTATCAGCTTAGCAGTTGGATATACGTGGAGTTCATGCTCGATCAGCTCCTAAGGAACCCCAGGCATGTCGGAGGGCTTCATTGCAAAGATATCCATATTAGAGCACATGAAGCTGACGAGCGAGATTTCCTATTTGGGTTCAAGCCCTGTCCCGATAGTCATGGTCTTTATCACGTCAGCATCAGAGAGAGCGATTTTCTTGGTGTTCGAGGGTGCGGGGGAGATCTCCAAAGCGGTTGGTGCCTTGGCTGGAATTTCTGAGGCCTCGGGAGGATGCGCCTAGACTTGCCTGAGGGTTTCCTCCATTTGAGCTGATAGGTCGACAGCCTCGGCCAAGGCAAGACTATCTTTCTCACATACGTGAGAGGTACCGATGTTTCCTCGAACAATGATAACTCCACTAGGACCCGGCATCTTGAGCACCAAGTACGGGTAGTACCCAATGGCCATGAAATTTGCTATGGATGGCCTTCCGAGGACGGCATGAAATAGGATGTCGTATTCCGTGACCTAGAAGGTAATGTGCTCGGTCCAATAATTGTCTCGAGAACCGAACGTGGCTAGTAGAGTTATTGAGCCGAATGGTACCGAGCTTTGTTCGAGTAAGATACCATAGAACGGAAAGTTGTCCTTTTGGAGGCTGTCGACTGAGATGCCAAGATCGGTGAGGGACTAGCGAAAGAGAATGTTCAGTTCACTCCCTCCGTCGATCAAGACCCACCTAATGCTTACTTTGAGTATCACCGGGTCAACAACCAGCGGCCAGCGCCGAGTCTTCAGGACATTTGTCCATTAGTCTTCTCGAGAGAAGGTGATCGGGACTTCCGACCACCATAGCTGTTGGATTTCCTCGAACCCTGTGGCATTGATGTGTCGATCTAGAATCTTTTGTTGCCGTTTGGTTTCGGCTAACGTGGGACCTCCAAAGACGATATTCACCGTCTTATGAGGCTCCTGAAAATCATTGTTGTCTTGAGGCCAACCATCCTTCCTCGGGGCATCATCATCGTCCCGGCGTCTTTTGCCTTGACGGGTGTTACCGCGGGATTCTTTGGCGAGTACGTCTTATAAAGAATAGCACTTGCGTATGGTGTACTTGTCCTTTGGATGAAACAGGTAGGGTTTATCGAGTTCCTCCAACATGGCCTCATCTTCTTGGCGTCGTGAACTATAGGCTAACACCACAGTTCTTTTCGTCTTTCTCTTTCGCTCTTGCTTGCCTCGAGAGCACCTCGGCCGGTCGTCCTCCCATCGAGGGGATCGAGGATGGTCATCTTTGTTCCGACAAGATCGGCTCTTGTGGCGTGATCGCTCTATCTTTTTAATTCGAGCATCTTCGCAATCAGCGTAGCTTTCTGCGATAGAGATCATCCAGGTCTTTGGCTTATTTCTCACGATGGCCCCGTGCAACTCGGAAGAGTGGTGCAGGGCGTCGATGAAGAAATTGATAATGTTCCGCTCGTCGATGTCCATGACCATAGTCCTTTTCTCCAAGAACCTTTAGATGAAGCTGTGGAGCGTCTCATCCTCCTTCTATCGTAGTCGTTGTAGGTCGTATCGAGTCCTAGGCTTCTGCCACATTTCTTGATAGTTGTCGATGAAAGGTCGAATGGAGTTACGCCCAGGAATCGATGGAATTCCTAGGTAAGCTTAAGAGCTAGTTGTTGGCGAATGAGTAGAGCATGACCTAAAGGTAGTTAGCCATGACCCCTTCGTCCCTTCCCGTCGCTCGAATGGCGGTGTAGTCGAGCCGTAGCCATTGCGAGGGATCCGTCTTGCCGTCATATGGTTCGATTCCCGTTGGGCGGAAGGATCTTAGCCATCTGACTTGTGTTAGGCGCCAAGTGAATGCAGGGAAGCCTCTATGGTCATCTCGGCTTTTGCTTCTTCTATGATTGCGGGGATTGCGACCTTCAGTCGAATCGTCATGATCGACGCTGCTACCAATACTGCTGCGGCCATTTAGGGAGATCTGAGCTGGAGTGTTGATCTGAGTTGCTATCGCCTGAGCTAGCGCTTTCGCTCATCATAGCTCTAGAATTTAGGGAGAGAGCTGAGAGCCCTCTCAATAGCCATCAGGTTGGCGGCCAGAGTTTTGTAGACTTTCTCTCCGTTGAACTCTAAGGTGAATTCATCTTCAAGGTTTCGGTGGACCCCATTATCTTGTTCAACCTGATTGCCTTCAGTGTGACGTCGCCTCTCGCTACTGGTGGTGGACAGCACCCATTCGGCCATCATGACAAGATTGGCCGGAAGCCACTGATTATCTTCAAACTTGTCGAGCCATCCGGTCTCCACCCATTGGTGTCAAACTGTCCGACCTTTCTTGCCAGAGAAGATGATGTAGTGTTCAGGGCCATCCGGACTCCGAAGACGACCCGTACATCCGTCCTGTCCGTCCATCTGCCTTGTCGGGGGGTCTGATAAGATGAGCCATCCCGTCGGATCTCCGACAAATGTCAGGCTCCCAAATACAAAGACGGAGCGATGGAAACGAAAAAATCCAAAAGAGGTGCTATCGGATCCTAGTGAAAGCGACGCAATCCCCTACCTGGCGCACCAACTGTCGTGAATCATCTATCAGTCCACCCAAGGAGGTATCCAAGGTGGTGATTAGATGTGCATAAGGGAAGCGCAACGTCTTTGAACCCGATGGTCAACTCTGAAATACAAGAACCAAGATTTATACTGGTTCAGGCCTCTTGGTGGATAATAGCTCTACGTCTAGTATTTTAATGTATACTATGATGGTGGATCTTACAATATGATGCAATCAAGCTAGGGAGGCTTGGGGCGTCGAAAGCAAGAAAATATGCTAAAAAGCTTGATGACATGATTGGATTAGAAACCTCTAGGAGGTTCTCGCTTCCTTTATATACTCAGAAGGTGAGCCTAACAATCCAGGACTCTATCCCGAGTAGAACTTGGATTGCCTACTAAACTCAGGTGCTAAATCTCTAATTATAAGGATTCTGGTACAAACAAATCTCTTGATATCATATTCAGAGCTTGACTACCCGATAAGAACTTAACTTTCTTTATCAGAATCAAACCCCTATTTATAAGCCATACCGGATGGTCAATGCTGGTCTTGGCCTGCCCTTGGTTCGGACTAATAAGGCTAACTACGGGGTACCCGGAGGTCACATCCCCGATAGATTCGGCTAATCTAGATAAATCCTATTTGGATTATCCGAATTAAAATACCCATTAGGCCCAGCTACTTGTAGCCGTCTGATCTGCTTCGAGATGTTTACTAGGGATATATTACATCTCACTTAGCAAAGTTCAGAATCCCAGCCACAGCTGGCAGCAGCCCCCCTGGACTCCAGCCGCCGTTTGCACCGGCCGCCGCCGCTGCCTAGTCCGCTGTTTGTCCCGTCCATCGTCGCTTGCCTTAGGCCCCAGCTGCCTGCTCCTGCTGCCACATCAGGCCCCAGCCGCCACCCCAGGCCCCAGCAGCCACCCACCCAGCCACCCTAGGCCCTAGCCACCGTCCACCTCGACCGCCGCTCTAGGCCCCAGCCGCCGCCCTGTCTTTCCCGGGGCTCCCGTGCCACCCTCTCTAGCTTTACTGTTGTTGAATGTTGTGGACACAATGACACAATGTACTTGCGCCCGCCTGCATCGCGCGCCAAGCCCACCCGCGCTACCTGCGCCTGCTAGCACACAGCACAGGAGAAAGAAGGAAGGAAAGAGGGAAGAAAGAGGAAAGGGAGAAGGGAAAGAAGAAAAAAAGAAGAAAAGAAAAAGAAAAGGAGAAAAAAGAGAAAAAGGAAGAGCAAAAATAAAAAATAATTTTTTTTAGAATTAGGAGGATTTTTAAGGTTTAAAAATCTGGATTTTGAAAGATTTTAGAATTTAAAAAACATCTAAATTTGAAAGGAGAAAAATGAAAGGGAAAGAAGAAAGAGGAAAGAGGAAATAGGGAAGAAGGAAAGGTAGAAGAAAGAGAACAAAGAAAGAAAGAAAATAAAAAGAGAAAATAAAAGAAAAATAAAAGAAGAAATGTTTTTTTTTGAAATTTGGAGATTTTCTAAGATTACTTGGTCTGTAGCATCCTATGTGACAACTTTCTCGAAATATTTTTAAATTTTTATCATAGCATCTACATATTTTATCATAATACTATAGCATGTTTCGTGTTTTTCAGACTTCATTTGATTTTTTAAATTAAAAAACCATTAAGCTCCACGTTGTCCATTGAGTGTCGTAACCTAGATTTTTCAAAATTTCTTTTAATTTAGTGAATAAGAACTCAAAATGGACTCAAAAACATAAATATGATTTTTCTATAAATTTTGGTTCATTATTTGACACACTTGGAGTTCAAATTTCACCTATTTCAATTTAAATCCTAGAAACACACTTAATAAATTAAAAATAGTAAACTAATCCAGAAAAATACCAAATTTTTACATGAGATAAGCTATATTGCATTTTGATCGTAGAAAAAGTTTTAAGTTCAAACAAATATTTAACCATTGATTTGCTTTTAAACCCAACACATTTCTTCTTTAAATCCTAATTTGTCCTCGAAGAATCTTTGACTTCCTTAACATCGTACGTGACAACTTTCTTGAAATATTTTTAAATTTTTCTCACATCATCTATATATCATATCATAACACCATGACAGGTCTCGTGTTTTTTAGACTTCATTTGATTTTTTTAGAATTAAAAAACCATCAAGCTCCACGTTGTCCATCGAGTGTCGCAACCTAGATTTTTGAAATTTTCTTTCAATTTAGTGGATAAGAACTAAAAATAGACTAAAAAAATATAAATATATTTTTTTATAAATTTTGGTTCATTATTTCAAGTACTCGCAGCTCAAATTTCACTAATTTCAATTTAAATCCTAAAAACATACTTAATAAATTAAAAATAGCAAATGGACCTATAAAAATGCAAAATATTACATGGAATAAGATATGTTGTATTTTGCGTGTAGAAAAATTTTCAAGCTAAAACCAAGTTACAAATATCACATAGGCTCGAAACATTTTTTACACAAAATGATGACTCTTTTGGGTTTACCGAATATTTTTTCAAAATATTTTTTCCTTATATTTTCTTTAGGATTTTAAAAAGAAATAGGATCTTTTAAAAGATTTTGGAATTCAAAAAAATTCTAATTTTGGAGAATGTTTATTTTCTACTAGACAATTTTTTCAATAAATATCTGTAACCGTATTCGTATCCGCTCCGTGTTCATATCCGATAATATCTGTTTTCGTATTCGTATCCGGAGTATCTGAATCCAAATCCAAATAAAAAAAATATGAAAAATGATATGATATCACTATCCGTCCGTATCCGCTCGAGCCCGACCCCCTCACTCCCCCCGATCGCATATACGCCCAGCCCCCTTCTTTTGCGTGGCACACACCGAGAGTGAGAACCCCGCAGACCGCGCTTGCTTGCCGACATCCTTCCCTCCGCCCGAGCTTGGTATGCTCGTTTTCTCCCAAAAGCTCAAGCTGCTCCTCCGTGATAGACATCAAAGCAGAAAACGCAAAAGCTGGAGGAGAGCTAGGATCAGCAGAAGTAGCAAGGGCCAGAGTCTTAGAACCAGTTCCAGTGAGATTAGATCTCAACTGGGAATCAACCTCTGTGGCCTTTAAGTTGCTAAAAAGCTTAGCAGTGATCAAAGTGTCATAACAAGAACTCTCAACAATCGAGGACACTTTGATCTCCCAGACCTTGGGATCAAGTGTATGCAAAATTTTTAAGGCCTGCTCGTGGTCAGAAACAAGCAAATCAGCATCAGCCTTGTTGGCCCGGAGTTTGTTGATAATGGACTGAAAACGTGCAAAAAACTCCTCAACAGACTCACCGGACTTCTGCGTGAAGTTCTCATACTCACGCCGGTAAGTCTGGTAGAGGCGAGCCTTGACCTGAGCCGTCCCCTCAT
>KE373012.1:1004972-1021283 GCA_000418225.1 Zizania latifolia | reverse complement strand
TCGGCACAGCGGCGATTCTCTTCGGCAAGATTTTTGTATAATCCTTCTACCCATTTGCTTATGCACACAACATGTTTGATTGAATGTCTGTGCTGTTTTTCTGTGTGCATGTCACGTGTTCGATGAAATGCCTAAGAGGCTGAACTGTGCTGTTTTTCTATGTATGCCATGTGTTTGATGAATTGTCCATGAGGGTGAACATCAAGTATTTGATCTTGAGAGTATGAATGTATTTTTACGTGTCTTTTTCTGGAGATCGTAAATTGTACTCATGGATACATTTTGACTGAAACTCGTGTTTTCTTTGTACGATCAAATTCTGAGAGTACTTTTTGGAGGATTTTGTATAGACTTGCAACGAGTGAATATTTAAACACAGCCTTGTGCTGAGCATCTTGAAACCACTCGCAAGTTCGATACAAGAGGTCGAAAGATTTTTGTTTTTCCGCTGTGTTTTTGTTTTTGCGCCCATTCACCCCCCTCTGGTCGCTAGTTTCGGTCCTACAGCTTGGCCAGAGTTGGGGAAAACAACAGGTGCACCTGCTATATAATGAGTGATATTACGGGTAAATAGTCTACAAAATCCAGAGCAAATCTCTTAGAGAAGGTTGCAATAATCAGTTGGCAGCGCTGCTCGCACAAGTCAGGCTATGGAATGGAAGAGGCCCTGAAGGCCCTGGGCACCCGGGTCTGCCTCTTCACCGCTGTCTCCGAGATCGGCGCAGCCGTCCGCAGCCGCAGCAACAGCAACGGTGAGCATCCCTCTGACCTGCCCTTTGGAGCATCCCGCTAGGGTTTATAGTTTTGGCGCCGCAGCGTCTTTGCACTGTTTGGGATGCTCCGGAAGTAAATTTTAGTACTCAAATGAGCTCTTCTACGGTGGTAAAGATTAAGTTGAGTCATGCCTCCTCCTCCGAGTTTTTTACTATTATAGAACTCAATAGAGAAGGCTTTCTCTAATAGAACTTATACCGTAGGCTTCTCTAAAATAACATTTTCGAGGATGATCAATTATTATAATATAATTTTTGAATTACTTAAATTAATTTTTCGTTTTTTTCTATTTTCTACCAGATGAACTGATCTTTTTACCCCTGGAAACCAGACCGACGTACCCTATTCATCTTCTGGATGTTGGACCGAGGATTCTTCTTCAAAGGAAACCAGACCGACGTCGCATTGCAGTCCACCGCCGTCGCCTCGCGCATCGCATTGCAGAAGAACGCCACCGCCTCGCGCATCGCATTGCAGTCCGCCGCCGCCGCTGCATCGCATGAGACCGGCTTAAAAACCAGTGCTCGGCAGCAGAAGCAGCTCAAAATTTCTCTTTAAAAACCAGGGGTAAAAAGGTCAGTTCATCTAGTAAAAAATAGAAAAAATTAAAAAATTAATTTAAGTAGTTCAAAAATTCTATTATAATAATTGATCATCCTCGAAAATGCTATTTTAGAGAAGCCTACGGTATAAGTTCTATTAGAGAGAAGTCTTTCCTATTGAGTTGTGTAATAGTAAAAAAACTCTCCTCCTCCACACTGGACCTGCCCTGGATTGCAAATGCTGGGAAAGAGGAAGTTTTGGTGTTTTAGGTGTAGATCAGTATCCATGTTGATGTTCTGAAACAGATAACTCATTTGGGGATTTTTTTTGCTGTGCATTGGAATAGTACGTGGGATTCCGATGTGGAAACAGAAGAAAAAGTATAACCCATATGTCTGAGCCTGGTTGATCAGAAAGGTTTAACAGTTTTCATTTGCTGTTGATTCTTTTGCAATTAACCTGCAATCGAAATTATGCCACTTTGCCATGGCTACCATTTGTGCAGATTGACCTCTTACATTGAGGATTGTGGAACAATCACGCGCATCTTGGATCTTTGTAACCTTCTTCGCTGATAACACTGCTACTGATCTACACCTAAAACTCCGAACCTTCCTCTTTTTCTTCTGCATGCTTCTTTAAAATTTAGGCTGAAATTTACTGAAATGAACTAATTGTCACATTCCATTGCATTTGTAATACGCATCTTTGAAATTAAGCTGAATCACATGTGATTGTCTGCACAGATTTCTTCCTCGCAATAAAGTTAATTTTATAAATATGGGGGAGGCCCCTATAGTTAATTTTATAAATATGGGGGAAAACAGAATATAAGATCACCAAAATATTCAATCTTCACTGCTGAATATATGTGCTATCTTTTGAAATTGTGTTACTGTTTCCAACAAGCTATTTTGCACTCTAGGTCATAAAGATCTTGAATTGCAGTTAAGGAGTATAAAGTCCGATTCTACTTTTGATCTAGTATGCAAGGTTAGTTCTATATATAGTTATATTAGATTCAACATTAATTTTGACAGATGAATTCTGAGTTTCTTTTTTGCTAGGTTCTACATGTTCATGAAGTTTCCAACGGCATATGGATTTTGTATGTTTGAGATGGAACTGATACTCTTGTGACTGACTTCCAGATGATGATGTAAAAATAAGGTATTGGTGGCACCATTTAATATTTATTTCGAAAAATAGCTATTAAAACCAATTCTGTAAAATAGGATGACATTATTGTGCTCTTGACATTGTTTTGAACTAAATAATGCCCCAACTTTTTTCTTAGAACACATGACATCATATTGATAATGGCAATACTCATTTTTAACTAATCATGCCTCTGTATTTTTGTTTGGTGAAATTTAATTGTTTGGACACTGAATCAGTTACATCACCCCCTCTACATCTTGAAGAATCACCTCTACCAAGTGATGTTTTGTGCACACTGCCTTGTGTTGGGAGTGTGCTGAGCGTTTTCGCAAACAGGTTTTTCAAGGAAAATCTACACTTGCAAAAGGGTATTTATTGGGCCAGGTTATGTAATATTACATGCAAGCAGGAATTTGGCATGTGGAAAGGGATTCTTCTACCATCTAGTAGAGTCTGCCTTTTATCCAATGAAGATGGTAGTGTTGTTGATCGTCTGTAGTATTTACCAAGTGTGTTAATAAATCCAGGCTATTCGACAGTCGCATTGCCACTCAAGTTCATCGCTAGCAAATGGCAAGACTCTCCAATGCTGCTGATACAACTGGTATGGAGCATAACTTTGTTATCTTCACTTGTGTTGTTATTCTGAGCTTATTTTATTGCGTGCTGTAAAGATTTTTCATTCATGTGTTATGTTATTAAATGTTTGTTATCATCTGTACAATTGCTTTGAAATGTTGTGTTTGTTTTTTCTATTGACTAAACGTATTGTTTAAGAATAACAAAAATTTTATTTTGTGAAGTCTAGCCTTGTCATTTTATGATTTATATTTCATAGAAAAATATTAGGTTTTTTGTCGTGATGTCAGTGTCTACTTTTTATAGGTGTAACAATTTCCTGTTATTTGCAATTTTGCATGTTAATAAACTTATTGTTCAGTGGTTAATTACTTAATAATAACAATTCTACCTTGTCATTTCCCGCTCGAGAGAGAAACTCAGTTTGTTTACTTCATTAGCTACTTTTTTAGATGGTGTTTTTCTGTTATTTATTTTGAATTTTAAATTTTACATTATTCTGCATTAACTATATGATACTTTTCTGTTATTCGCAACAACATTGTTTATCATTATTTGATGTAGAGCGTGAGAGAGTAAATTACACGATATTAATAGAGCCACTCATCCATGGTGAGGTAAAACCATTTTTCTAAATATTCTATAGTTAAAATGTTGTGCTAGTTCTTCTGATGCTATCCTTAAAAACTGAGTTCCTCGATAGCTATTATGGGTATGTTTCTCTTCTGATGAGTAAATTATCATGTTTTTATTTGGTAATTTTTTGAATTTTAAATCTAAAAGCTGATATCTCTTGTTAGACGACGTACAAATTTAAAACATTGTATCGAATTGTGGCAACATATTCATTTAAATGAGTGATCTTTGTTTGTTGTTGGTTGGTACTTGTTGTATAAAGTTAATTTTTAAGGATCTTACGATAAGAATTCCTGCATATATCCACAAGGACGATGGGGTTATATACTATTATGATACTAAATCACCATTATGTCGTATAGTTTTATATATAAATTTCCAATACGTATACATTCGCAAGTACTAAAAACTAATTTTTTTAATGTTTTTCTGACAGTGGAAGCACTAACCAGAAAGGTAAACAACCTTGTAGATATCTTTAAACCGAATCATACAGAGGTAAATGAGCATGTTTCAACATTAATCAAGAATCCACCTTGGATATGGTGTTGCTTAAAGTCTTATGGTCTACACAACAATGATCCCTAAGGCAGCGGAAGATATTATATATTTGGCAGGGGAGAAAGATGGCAAAATACAGGCAACCAAATAGATCCTTAGAGAAGCTTGGAAAGGGCAGTGTGTACCGTAGACATTTGCTTGCGCTAATGGGCACAGTGCACATTGACATCCTAATAGGATTCAACTGATCTATTTATCGCGGTTTTAGATCATCTGTTGTCTAGGCGTTTTTGTCTAGACAATAAGACTTAAAGCAATACCATATCTAAAGTAGAAGCATGCTCATCTACCTCCGTGTCATCAGGTTCAGGGTTATCCAGAGGTTTGTTCATCTTTTTGGTCAGTGCTTCCGCTGTTAGAAGTCTGCCATGGATTAAGTTGAAGACAGGGTACACTAACTTTTCAGCAAAGATAAGCAATTTTTAGGCTTCCGTATTTTTTTACCACAATTGTAGTTTTTTAATACTTGCGAGTGTTGATGTATTGAGAATTTGTATATAAAATTATACGGCACAGCGCTGATTTAGTAACATAATAATATATTACCTCGACTTCCTTATAGATGTATGCATGAACTATTACCATAGATTCCTCAAAAGTTAACCTTATACAATATTTACCTACCAATTGTGAACAAAGATTTTTCACTTGATATGGATATGTTGCCACAACTCGAACCAATGTTTTGAATTTGTGTGTCATCTGGCAATAGAGATATTGTCTTTTAGATTTAGAATTCAGAACATTACTAAGTGAAAACAGGGTAATGTAAATGAGAAGGGAAATATTCCCATTATGGCTATAGGGGAATTCAATTCTAGGGATGTTATTAAGAGATTAACACAATAATTTAATTATAGAATATTGAGGAAAAAGAAGTATTACCTCTTCATGGGTGAGTAACTTTATTAATGTCATGTAACTTACTCTATCGTATTTTACATCAAATGTTTATGTGCAACACTTTTATGAACAACAGATAGCAACAGAAGTGCATCATATAATTAATGCAGCATAATGGACAATTTACAATTCAAAATATATAACAAAAAAATACGTAGTAAAAAGCTAGCACATGAAGTAAGAAACTGAGTTTATCTCTGAATTGGGAAATGACAAGTTAGAATTGTTGTTATTAAGCAATTAACCACTTGACAAGAAGTTTATTAAAATGCAAATAAGTAGAAATTGGAACCTATAAAAAAGTATGAAATTGATATAAAGACAAGTAAACCGATATTTTTCTATGGAATGTAAAGATAAAATGGGAATGCCAGACTTCACAATTAGAATTGTTATTATTCTTAAGTAAAACGTTTAGTCAATGTAAGAGGCAGACATCGTCTTCAAAGCAGATGCACATATGATATCAAACATTTAACAGCATAATACATGCGTGGAAAATTTTTATAGTGCACAAGAAGATAGGCTCAGAACAATCACACAAGTCTAAATAATAAAGTTATGCTCTATACCAGTTATATCAGATACATTAGGGAGGTTTGCCATTGGCTAGCGATGAACTTAAGTGGAAGACCAGTTTAATCGAGGAAACTATCAGCCGCGAAAAACGATCTAGTAAAAGTTTAATCAGACCAGTTTTAATGTTAATGGAATATTCAACCGATAGTGATATATGCAAGGTTTGGCTTGTAACTTGATGAATGTAAGGCACGGGACACCTTTCAGTTGGGGCACCTTTCAGTTGGGGTTATCATGATTGCCTATAAAGACTTTCTTGTTGGCATTTATACTGGTATGTTGGCTTTTGTCCTTGTTTCCTCCTTTGCATCTAGAACCTTAAATAACACGAATCTTGTGTTCATTTCAAAAAATTAGTTTAATTTCATTGTTAATTGATAAAATTTTCCATGATGCAATTTGTGTGCTCACAACTAGGGATGATAATTATATTTGTATATCTATTTACTTAGGTAAAAACTCTATTATGATATAGGATGTTCCTAATTTTATATCTATTGGTATGCTATCGGGTCAAACTTGTACCAAATGGATATACGGGTACATGCACATGTATTGACTATTCATACTCACTTTATCCGTTTATGTGTATATAAACAAAACCTTAAACTTTTCTCTACCCACCTGAACCCCGCCCTCTTCCTCCGATCGCCATACCCTCCCCACCCCTCCCCTTTGGCATCGCTCCCTCCCTCCCACGCCACCCTCTCTCCAATCCCCCGCACTGCCCTCCACGTGGCCCTACATGCTGGCCCTATCGTCGTTGGCTCCTGCGTCGGTCTTCAGCGAGCCCGTCGCTCATTCCTAGATCTATATGCTTGAGTAGTGTTTTGTCCTGGCAGGTAAACGAGTATACTCGCAGGTATTAAGCATGAGTACATGTTTTTATTCATCATGTATCTACTCTTCTATCCTACTATATAATGCACGAAGTTGAAATGAACATCATCACTTATTTGGTAAATCTCAGCTCTTTCCTCGTTTCTGTTAAATCTTAGCCATGAGATCCCCCACCCCCAAGAGACACCTGTGGCCCAGCGAGGGAGGTGGCCCAACCAGCTCAAGGTTAGAAACCCTCGCCCCGTTCGTTGGTTCGGTGCCGCCTCTCCTCGTGAATCTCCGATGGCCACCGCCGTCGCTCCACATCTCACTCCTCCGTCTTACCCGCTCGCTTCTTCTCCAACTTGGTAGGAAGTATGTCTGCCGTCGCCAGCGATCCAATCCGCCAGAATGGTGCTCTCCCATGGCGTGTTGGGCTCCGATGAATCCATCCACTACACATTCGCTTCCCGTTACGTCCGCACTTCCCTCCCCAGGTACGTACGCATGCACGTGCTCGACTCTCGTTTCTTTGGTCGGTTTAGCACTCGGGCGCCATTGCAGATTGGTTTTATGGGTTCCTTGGGTGTGACGGGTTTTAATTCGAGGGTTTGATCGATCAATTGATCCGCCAGGTTTCGGATGCTGGAGCAGTCGATCTCGAAGGAGGCGGCGTACCAGATCATCAATGACGAGCTGATGCTAGACGGCAACCCGTGGCTGAACCTAGCGTCCTTCGTCACCACGTGGATGGAGCCCGAGTGCGACAAGCTCATCCAGGCCTCCGTCAACAAGAACTATGTTGCCAGGGACAAGTACCCGGTCACCACCGAGCTCTAGGTATGCGTATTTGCGCTGCCCTGCAATTGCAACCCTCCTCACCCACAACCTGTTCGTCCAATTCGTTACACGTCACAATTAGCGCTTGCTTAATTTAGACCTCGTTGTGGTTAACCATTGTCGTGTTACCCTGAAATGGCTAGATTTTGATTTTGAGAGAGGGCCTGTGTAGAGAGGGCCTCTTTGTTCAGATCTCAAGACGAGTTATATTTGCTTATCTGCTTCCTGTTTCACAAGATTTCACAATAATGTATTAGTAATTGTGAATTTGCGATAACTGAAGGCCCATTTGTGAGCTTGGGAGCAAGAAATGGTGGCCGATGTGAATGTCGCATGGAGAGATATGATTAAGAGAAAGGTTTGTTGGATGCTTCTTTTAGTAACTTTGGCTCCTGGTCCTAACTTTATTTGGTCAGGAATTCTAGGTTTCAGTTTAATGGCCATTCACAGCAGTGAGCGGTTTCTCTCCTGAACATTGGTTCTGTATTCTTGGATGTGGGCAAGCGAAGCAGAAACATCTTTGTATATGTAATTCCAGTAGATAATCATCAGGCGGTATCCTTTCCATGCTGACATTTTATTCTAGTAGATGTTCTTAATAGAGTTGGGAATGTAAAGTATGACAAACGAGTTCAAAAGTTCAAAGATAGTTCTTCTTGAACCGCCTAGTCCTGTAATGAGTTTAGACAATAGTTAATACTTGCTTCCTTTCACCCATATACCCCCTTTCTCTTTATCAATCAACTAAGTTTCTTGACCAGTACTATCAATTTTGAAGTTGGTGGGTTAACCTGAAAAAAGTTCTTATGCCCATCATATGTAGATTTTCATCAGATTTTCTGTTTCTCTGATTGTCTTCTGCATAGTTTTAGTGATTACTGATTAGAATATCATTTTTTGGTAAGTGAATCATAGATTGTCCTTGCGAATGGCATTTTAAGTTTGTATATTTGCATTTCCTGTTACGTGCATTTTAGAGTTCAAAGTTCAACCAAGGCGAGAATGGATCAATGCAGTGCCAAGTGCCCACAGTAGTTTACCTTTTCCTTTCATTTGTCTAATATAGATCAATTCTTTATTTGGGACCTCTAATTCTGCTCCTGATTGAACATTGGTAACATTTTCATATCTAATAATTTCAAGGAGTTTGATCCGGGTCTCCTTAGATTCACTTGTTGACCTTCGGTTCAGTTGAGTTTCTTTGAGCTCTTCTGTATCTTTGCTTTATCTGCCTCGGCTGGCTGGCTGGCTCCTGATTTTTGATCTGCTCGTTCCAACGGGTCCAACCCAATCACAAGCCAGGCGGGGAGGGCGCCGAGTTGTGGGCGGACAGCGTGAAGAAGAAGCGGAAGCGCAAGATGAGAACAATCACAAGCTTCAGAAGCGCCTCCGCCGCCAGACATAGAGCGGAGCACCGCCTCATGCAGTGAACACCCTTCCGCTCCAATTCGATTTCGATTAGCTTGTCACCATTTCACGCGTTACGATGCTTGTCTCCATGACTGACAGAGGAAATGGGATGGAGTGCTCCGTTTGTTCAATTATTAGCCACTTTTTGTAGCTCTTTTTAATTGACTATACTAAGAAAATTTTACGGTGCCCCCAAAGATCTATAGACCATCGATTCTATTTCACTTTCCGTTTTTTTCATGTAATCAGATGACCGTGCAATATAATGAACCTTCCTTTTTCTCGTTGACGTAATTAGAGGATAGCGGCCCACAAAATATCTAAGGCTTTTAAAATTTTAATAGCAACAACTTGTCTCTAGCTTAATGGAAAAGACATGGGTTTAGGAATTTCAGGTTGTGTGTTCGATCCCAGATACATGGTATTTTTTGGCAATTTTCTCTCCGGGTGCCTCCCCATATTTTATGTGATGTGCAGTTTTTCATTTTTTGGACATGAATGGAACAAAGATGGATCATATTTTGTTTGAAATTATGACTGGTTAATTTTTAAAAATTTTGTGTACATATGTTTGACGTATACTATAAGTTAGAAAATTTTAATTTAATCTATATTCCTATAGTAGATATACATCAATACGACTGAATATGACATATTTGAATAGGTTGATATGTGACATATAATGTGTGACATGCAATTTTGTATCAGAAATGCAATTTTGACTGAGAGTATTGGTCGAAATGGCCGGAATGATTTTCGCTAAAGTTATTTTTCGCAAGCTTGTTTGGGCACATGTTGGTCAATTTGATTTATCAAATATAGTGTACAGGTTGAATGCAATACTCTCTCTATCCACGAATGATATGCACATGAGGGTGTGGCACCAAGACAATGATACCATAATTTTCGTCATCGATCAGTGCAAAAACATAGACATATCAAAGTTGAATTAAAGAGTTGTGTGAAACCCAAATAGTCATGCATACTTTGATAAGTTGATAGAGTAATACATAGATCAAAGTTGAATTCTTTTTTTTTCGTTAGGCACAGATCAAAACCGGATAAGGGATTATAAAACATAGCTTAGTATATGTTACACAAATGTGAAAAAATTTTGAAAACACTTTTGACTAGTATGGGTGGTGTTGACCGGAATAGTGGATATGTGGCTGATATTGGCCGGTTTGTTGCTGGTACTAACTGTAATTGGTTTGAAAGACATAATGGTACATACCGCTCATTCCGGTCGGATACTGAAATAAATTTGAACATAACGGGTATGCATATTTGAAATGAAAGGTACATATAGTGTTTAGGCTTTAGTGTTCACGGTTTACAGATTAGGGTTTAGGGAGTAGTGTTTCGGTGAAGGGTTTAGGGTTTTGGTGTAGGGTTTAGGGATTCGGTGTAGGGCTTAGGATTTTGGTATATGTTGTAGGGTTTAGGGTCAAGGGTTTACGGATTATGAACATTACGTATAAGTTCTCCGCTAGTTTCGGTAGGTTAGCCCTACACTTGTAATAAATTGATTTACACGTGCATTTCACATAGCCTTAAGTATATTTTTGACTTTTTTAAGTTAGAGTCTCTATGTGAAGAAAAATAAAGTTTAGAGTGAAATTATGAAATATCATTTGAATTTTGTAATAGTTATACAGATCTTTGTATTATGAATATCATTAAATCTTATTTTATTAAGTTTCATCTTATACTAATACATGATTTTTTAGGTATTTGAAATATTATTTATTATGATTATATCGTTCTCGTAACAATTTAATTTTTTTTGTTTGAATATGTGATTTGTCTATATGGAATTCATGAAATTTCAAAGTTTTTCTTATAATTTGCGTAGGTGTTTCATAAGTTTCAAAAATCATTTATATATCTGCCAACAACTCAGTAGATTCATCAACATGTACATATTGCATTAAGCAAAAAATAATAGCACGGTACTAATAGCAAACAAAATACCTGTAGAAAGGCAAGATTTTCAACTAATCCAATTCTTTTGCTCGTCTTGAAAAGCTCGAGATGATTGATCAGAAAATCCAAAGTGAATTACACCCAATTATATCCTTTGAGTTCTTCAACATTTGACACTATTTCACAATATCTACTGCTAACATACTCCTTACAACAAGGAGCCAACACTGTTCCTAACGCATATAACACAAACATGCTACATAACAGGTCATCGGCTAAACCGTTGCCTATCCAGTCTTCCAAATGTTTAAATGTTATTGCGGTTTCACCTCTCCCTTTATACAAATTAAAAAGTTTTGGGTCGGCCTTCTTTGAACTAATTTCAACATTTCCACCTTCATCAACTAGGTCTAATATACAGTACACGTCCCATGTAGAAATTGGTACTACATGGCCGTGTATTGTAAAACTTCTTTCACCTTCATTATATTTTTCAGCCAGATCCTCTACGATAATACGCTAAATAGACATGGCAGGTATGCTCAGCAAACATTCTAATCCTATTTCTTTAACACGACTCAATTGTTCCTTAGTCAACCTGCCACAGAGAGCAGCAAATTTCGCCGGCATACACACCGTAGGAGCCTAGTTACCAAATATGAGAAAATGTAAGTAAATAAATCATTGTAATAAATGGTTCATGCATTATTATACTTTAAAAGAAATAATGAAGTAAGTACCATCCTGTAGGCAATATTCAATGATTTCCTCTGTAAATTGGACTTTGCTTGTGTTGCAGGAGGATCCTTCGCATGAAAATGCACACAATGATAAGCAGTGAACTGAAATATTAGTCTGAAAACACAATCTTTTAGCATTTTTCAGAAAACACAAGTTCTGAAAATCAAAAGCAGTGAACTGAAATATTACTCTGAAATCAAATGCAGTGAACTGAAAACACATTGCCTGAAAACAACATTTCTCATAGCAAACAGAATTGTTCAGCAAAAAGAGTGCAGAAAAATACCATACAAGTAACAAGCTAAAAAGAATACTGAAAATTTCAGGGAAAAAATTAATGCCAGCTCCTGAATTCCTGAACATTACACTTTCTAAAATTCTAGCCTGCAAACAATGACAGTTTAACTGAAATACATAATCAATTTTGACTCTGCAGCTAGACCCAACAAACACCTTACATTAAGCAGTTTTACAATTCCACTGATATTCTGTTGACCTAATGTTACGTAATTAACATCACAACTAACAGACAAATCAATTTCTGTTCTTGGCAGCTACCATCAGCAAGTACATGAGGATGACAACAAAACGGGGTCCCAACCGAAACCAATCTGCAATCTACAATGAGGGAAAATTGTGCAATGCCTACAACCAAAATTTTATCTACATCTACTGCTATCATACATGCCAAAATCTGCTGCCGGACCTCCGTTCACAGTGTGCCGGTGGCCAGGTGATAGAAGGCTACCGCAATACTCAGTGTGCGACGCCGGCGGGTGGTACACAGCAAGCCATGGCGGAGACGAAATGCGGGAAGGGAGACCGTTGTATAGCTCAGGAGAAAGGCGTGCAGTCGTCCGGCCTCCGTTCACTCCACCGGCGGCCAGGCAACAGCGAAGAAGGAATGCGGGAAGGAGACCGGTGTACAGTTCAGGAGAAAGGGAGAAACGGGAGTCCGACATGCAGTGCTCTAAACTCTGTTCAATCCGCCGGCAGCTAGGCGTCTGAAGGCTGCCGTGTGCGACGCCGGTGAGCGGTACACGGCGGAGACGGAATGCAGGAACGACACCGGCGGCGGGAGAAGGGGAAATATGCCGGTCAGGTCGGGAGTATTGGGAGAATCGCGAGAAACATGGCAAATACGGAGGAAACAAGGAAGTGCGGGAGGAAACAAGGCAACTACAGAGAAGAGGCAACAAATCACGTTAACGGGTGCGCACGAGAGGAGAGAGAGGGCAGGTAGTCACCGGCTATAGCCGGTTAAAACATTAAGAATTAATTTTATTTTTGTTAATTTAATAAAATCAATGGCTAAGATTTCTCTTACCTCTTACCTCTTAAGTAGGATTGTGGGGCACCATAAAGGCCCCCCTATACTATAGATTGAAATGCTGCATCCTTAAGCTATATCTAGGTTTTGGTCTAGATTTTCATGCTCTACAGCTTTGTTCATGTATGTTTGTCATATTACTATGGCAGAGATGTAGATGAATAAGTTTGAAACTCCGGAAGACTCTCATTCAGTTGGGTTATTCCTCATTTTATATTGAATCCATTCTGCAGTGGTATGCGTCCAATCGTCCATAGAGATATGTGTGCAGTGCATGGTTCTCAAGGCGACACCTAGGCATCCGGGTGGGCTCCAAAGCTAGGCATCGGGCTCCCCTTAGGCGAAGGGCGTATGGCGTCCACCTAGGCGCGGTATGGCGTCGGCTGGACGCCCAGTGGCCTGGGGTGAGTGCCATACAGGCAGCTGGCGTGCGCGCACGAAAACAGAGCTGGGCACGGGATGTTGCATGGGAAGGGACGGGACTGGCGGGAGGGAAAATGAAAAGGAAACTGCATGCGCACAAGAGATAAAGCAGACTGGCAGAGAGGAAAGAGAGAGGAAAAGAGGGAAACACTTGAGAGGCGGCGGCGTCCTGCCGTCCTCTTCCGCGGCGGCCGGCGGCTTCGGCGGCGGCGTCCTGCCGTCCTCTTCCGTGGCGGCCGGCGGCTGTTCGGCGGCGTGGTCGCCTGGTCGGCCGCGGTGGCGTGGTCGCCTGGTCACCTGGTCGGCGTGGTTCCCCCCTACTGCAGTACTGCTTATGTTCTATTCTGGTAAATGGGGAGCTTAATACACTGCTTCAGTACTATAGTACCGTGGTGATCAGTATTGTATTCTTTAATACTCTGCTTCTTTCTGTGTGCTGTAAAATGTATACTATATTACTGTATAGTATTGAACTGTTGATGTATAATTTGTGTGCTGTAAAGTGTATAGAGTATTAGAGTATTTTTGGCCGATTCTGTTTGTAAAATCTACTTCTGTAATACTAATGTGATTTACTGTTAAATGTTAAATATGATTCATTGATTTACTGTTTGGCCGAATACATCACTGATTTACTTTATTCAAGATTGTTGTGTGGCTTTTCTTTCATAGACACTAAATGTAAGCTTGTTTTTTAGATTGCTGAATGGGACAAGACAAGAGAAGATCAAGCGAGAAGAGAAGAGAGGTCATGTCATTGAAAATAGTATGATAATTATATGTTACATCGCTACTAAAATCTGTAGCATTTATATGTTAGTAGGTGTGTATGGCGTCGCCTCGCCATGCGCCTAACTCGTCTAGGCGACTGAAAGGGGTAGGTCGCCGCGCCTCGCCTTACCGCCTTAAGAACAATGGTGCAGTGCAGTTTTGCTAAAAAGGCCTTGCATGCCATCTGGGACATCACATGTAGAAATTATAGTTTGCATGCTGTAACATTGAAAACTGTAATCCAGACATAATTCACACCTCTCCCATTTCTGTGATTGATAGTTTTGCTACCTGAAACAATGTAAAATTGAAATGGCAAATCAAGTCACTTTGTGCTGTATTACCAGGCTAAATGTTTTCATGTTAATTAGCTAAAGGTATGCTGTTCCTTTTAGATGGTCTTTTTAGGACTCATCTCCTAATTAGTAAAAAACCCATTTTTCAAAATTTTCTTGCAGAAACTGTTTTTCTTTAAGGATTTTGCCATTTTAATAAGAGGGGAGTTAATTTTGTATCAATGGTAGCTGCTGTGTGCCTTTGGTTCAGATTCTTGAATAACAAGGATTATGACCTTACCCTGTTAATGGTTATGAATAAAAGCAGTTGTTCTGGAGAAAGATTGCAACCTGATTTCCTTCTAAAGGTACGCAGTTCTGTTCTGTAGATATATGGTGACAGGTTCATTTTTTTCATGAAAAACTTTGACAAATCATTTGGCAGCACATTAAAGACACTTTGTTTTATCAATGAGACACCTGTCTATGAGCAAGATACCCCTCAATGTTCTCACAAAGACGGTACTTCTGTTGCAGAAATCAAGTTGAGTGGTGCTAATTCAGAAAGTCTGGTACATGATATCCAGGAGAATACATCATGTAGTTTCATGGATAATTAGATTATTCTCCATGCAGGTGTCAATCAGCAGTTGGTTCACCTTCCTCGTAACAAATATATTTTTATTTAGATTAACTCTTGTAGTACTCGTTTTCCTAACAATCTCTTTGTTGAAATGTTTTTAATTCATTTTTATTTGATAGCTGGGTGCTGTATACATTAGTGCAACCTAAATCTTTAACAATATTGTTGATGTCAGAAAAATTAGACCAAGTGACACAAAAATTTGTATTTCTTCTGTGCGCAGCTGCTTCAGAATCATAGTTTCTTTTATTCCTGGGTGGGATTGCCATGGCCTTCCAATAGAATTAAAAGGAAAGTTCATCTAATCTTTATGCATTAATCAAGGTATGGTTGTATGGTGGAGGGCTTTGATAGTAAGTTAGACTAGCCAAAGTAGCTATTGAATACCCTGTTAAGAAGTAATCATTGATTTTTTGCTGGAGTTCTGAAGTCAATGGACAAGGAAGCATTGAATGCTCTGACACCTATAAAATTAAGGCAAAAGGCTGCAAAATTTGCCAAAGCTACAGTTACTACAAAGATGAAGTCTTTCAAGGTAACCTTTTCTACCTTTTAATGTACTTTAGTGGCAACATAATCCAATTTGTGACTGAGGGCCATTATCAATGCTATGCAAGAATGTCTCACTTTTTCTTATGTTCTATTTACTGATGAAAGCCCTTGATATTTTTAGCATTTTAGTTTCTTACTTATCTAACTGTATTAACCAATAGCATTATGTTTGCAGAGGTTTGGTGTATAGGCAGATTGGGACAGTCCTTACCCAATTCTATCACTAGAGTACGAAGCTGCTCAACAAGACCTAGTTTGACTATAGTTTGATCTGAATTCTGAACTGTCTTGTCTTCTTGCCACCTGAAATTGTTAGCTCTCCCTTTCAAATAGTAATGTCAAGTAATAAACTAACATTAACATTATCTATATACTAGATAACCATGTTTTTTTATTTTAGCGTAAATTTTATTATCTTTTAATTTTTACCATAGCGTTAGTACGAATACACTACTAGTAGCAAATACAGGTACAAATATATATTACTGTACCCGTGGTTCTTGATTGCCACTCCTACTCACAACGAAGATGTAAAAAGAAAACAATAGCAAGCGTACATCCCTACACTTGTAAGATTGTCTAAAAATCAGTTCTTAATATCATTATATAAAGAGTTTTTGTAGTAAATGTCTTTTTCATTACTCTCAATAGTCTATTTTCTCTTTATTTATTTTATCACGGACGGATGTGGTTGGAGTAGATAGAGTTATTGATATTGGATAGATATTTTAGATATAAAATCTTAAAAAAAATAACTGTATAGAGTTATATTGGAAATATCTGACACGCCGGATGCGACCGTGTTAGCGCCTTAACGGCTAACGTCTACCCCAATACTCCGCTCT
>KE373012.1:990259-1004892 GCA_000418225.1 Zizania latifolia | reverse complement strand
CGCCACTCCCACCTCCACCGCTCCAAAACCCTAGCTACCGCCGCGCCGCTCCGTCTCGTCGCCGCCATGCCCATGGACGGCCCCGCCGGTGGCAGGGGGCACGCTCCTCTCCGCTGCGCCCGCGCCGAGACGGTAAGCGATCCCCTCTGCTCCATCGGAGCCTGATTTCGCGCGTATTGCTGGGTCCTTCCCTTTGAGATGAGATGGAGGAATTTGTGATGTCTGGGTGGCTTGTCGTGCAGGATTCGGAGGATGCGGTCGCAACGAGCTCGCAGTCCTCTCAGACTCAGAGTGCGGGCTCGGCGGACGCGACCGATCAGGGAAACGGGGTCCCAGTGGCGGATGCCGCCGCCGCCGACGTCGCTGGGGTTGATGGGATAAGGATCCGGAGGCGCCCCGTGACCGGGCCTTCGGTGCACTACGTGGGGCCATTCCAGTTCCGCCTCGAGAACGAGGGGAACACGCCACGCAACATCCTCGAGAAGATCGTTTGGGACAAGGAAGCTGAAGTTTCACAGGCATGTCCATGTTTCGTACTCGGAGGAGCATTGCGTGAGCCAGTATATTCTACCCCGAATGTGATTTGGAAATTTGTGCTCTCATTGCCTCTGGCAGATGAAGGAGAGACGGCCTCTGTACATGCTGAAGGGGCCGCTCGACAACTCTCCTCCGGCGAGGGACTTCGTTGGGTCGTTGAAGGCCTCCTATGATCGGACTGGTGTGCCTGCTCTGATTGCAGAGATCAAGAAGGCTTCACCAAGCCGGGGTGTTCTGAGGGAGGACTTTGAACCGGTGGGTTTGGGGTGTGAAACACATGCTAAATTAGGTGTATGGAGTTTTAAATATTTCCCTGTATGATATCGGAATTCATCAACAAGTTGGTTGTGAATCATAGCTAGTACATTATATTTTCAGTGACAATTTGCCCTGCTAACTTATATGTAGAATTTTAGCAATTTAAACCTGATGATTGTTTACTGAACTGGTTACTAGAGCAGATTGGTAATCATTGATCAAGTGATCACCTATGGCTATGGAATTGTACAACAGAAGGGTAAAGATGTCATAGTGACTGTCCTTTTATAAATTACAGATAACACGAGAAATTTATGGGATTGGAATTGATTGTTTTGAAGTTTACACGCACATAATAGCTGCATGCTTGCTAAAATGTTGCAGAATAGTCATCAGCTTTGTGTTGAATAACATCTATTTATCATCCTTCAGTTATGTACTTATGGCACTACCATATGAATTGCATAACTATCAGTTAGTGATATGTTCATTTGTTGACATTTTGAATAAACACCCATGTTTTTGTCTTAAGGAAACACCTTGGTTACTTTTCATGTGTAACAATAAAATTCATCGAAGTACCTAACTGATGTTTGCTGGGACAAACAGGTTCAGATCGCCCAAGCATATGAGAAAAATGGAGCAGCATGCTTAAGTGTTCTCACAGATGCAAAATACTTTCAGGTCATTAGTTTGTTCACTTTCGAGAATTTGGTTTGCTCTTCTATGATACATGGCAAAACTATGCATGCTGAAGATATTTGTGTCTGTTTATTATGTAATCAGGGAAGTTTTGACTACTTGGAAGCTATACGCAATGCTGGAGTAAAGGTGCTTTAAAATTGTTCATATGTTGTACTTTCATTTACAGAAGTCAATGGCATTCAGTTGTGTAGTTCAAATGCATGAAAAGGCTCATACTCTTGAAATTCTAAATGCAGTGTCCTCTTCTGTGCAAAGAGTTCATTGTTGATGCCTGGCAACTTTACTATGCACGGTCGAAAGGAGCAGATGCTGTTCTTCTGATTGCTGCTGTGTTACCTGATCTTGATATCAAGTATATGTTGAAAATATGCAAAATACTTGGCATGGCTGCTTTAGTTGAGGTTAGCCGATTTATTTATCTGTGATATATTTTACATGTTGAAGCGTTTCAACTCTCTTCTCTTGCTGCTTTGGAGTCATTCTACTCTGTGTTGCAACATGCAATTCATTTTCTTCTGAATAAGTTAAATGCAGCCTCACCATTCTAAATTTGATGTAATAAACAAGCTGAATGTGTTCTGAAGGTGCATGATGAAAGGGAAATGGATCGTGTTTTAGGGATAGATGGCATCCAGTTCATTGGCATCAATAACCGTAACCTTGGTATGTTATTCTTGTTTTGCGTGATTTAGACAAATTACTTTGTCACATATCTTATATAACAATGTATGAATTCAACTGCCACTGTGACTACACAGTTCTTTGTCATATCTGTTCCCTATAAATCACTGTGCCTACATTATCATGGTGCCACGTGAAAACCTGTTGGCTCATACTGAACTAGTGGCTTATGCATAGAAACTAGTGGCTCATGTTGAAGAGTTTCTATTACACATGGTAGAAAAGTAATTTGGGAAACTACAGATAAACCAAGCTATTTGTTTCTTAAATACTAGAAACTAGAGTTCACTTAGAAATTTAGCTTTTAGTCAGTCAAACATGATACTGTGGTCACTATGAGTATTGTATTTTTAGAGCTGATAATGCTACATTTCAATGGCTCATATAATTCACTGAACATTAAATTGTATTCCAGAGACTTTTGAAGTTGATATTTCAAACACCAAAAGGCTTCTTGAGGGTGAACGAGGACAAACTATTGCTCAGAAAGGAATAATTGTAAGTATTTATTTAACCTAAGTATCAGTGTTTTACTGATCAGTCCACCGACGGGGTTACTTGCGGTGGTGATTTGTGTGGTAGGGATAAGCGCTGGATTCTAGGTTATATGGTTGACTCGAAATAGAGCCAAGAGTTTTAGATAGGTTCGGGCCTCTCGGAGGATAATAACCCCACGCCCTGTGTTTTGTATTATAGATTAGAGGTAGATGTTGATCTGTGATAGGTAGATCTGAGTTCTCCCTTGGGAGCACCTCTCACCCTCCTTATGTAGTGTGGGGGTGAGGTTATAGGCGATCCTATCCCTATTCAGTTGCTATTTTTATGAGATAACAATAAGATAATTTACTATCTTTAGGTTGTTTCCTATTTACAGAGATACATTTCCTTGTCTCTAGTTTGTTTTTTATTTACAATGATATTCTTGTCGGTATATCTAAACATAGCATATTTATACCGATCTCCTCGATGGGTCGGGCTTGTCCCCAATATGCTCCACTAAAGTCCATCATGGTATATCCGGGTGTCATATCCCTGACACTAAGTTCTGTGAAACGCAAAAGACTTCTTGCTACCTGTATCTCTTGCTACAACTATTTGCACTTCACACTTCATATCACTTCATAGAAAATGTAAAATAAAATTGTTTTTGGACAAATCTTTGTATTGTAACCGGCAGAGCTCTATTCTACAACCTAGTTATATTTATTCCTGGCAATGCAAATGTTTTATTTAGTTTGTTTTTGTTGCTAGCGTTGGGCAAGGTTCTTTCTTATTTGGTGTCATTGCCATCTATAGTTTCCTCCATCAGCTGTTTTTCTTCTTCTTCCAAATATCACATGTATGGTGTATCCTTTGAAATTCTGTAGCGACTGTCAATAATCAGTATCATTGGTTGAAGGGAGATTATTTGTCAAGGGTGTTCGTGTTATAACCCATTCTTGCTCTTGGCACACGAGGGAGTAGCCTAAATTAGAGATGCTCTGTTCAGAACTATCCCTAAGTCAAATGATCATAATGATTGGGAGTTGAAGAAAGCTATTACCAAACTAGTATACCATGACTCCCAAATATATTAGTATACCATGCAGTGCAGTTGACTATGCCCAAGGCTCCTTTGCATTCAGCATTCATGATGGCATTTTGGTCCGTTTCAGGTTGTAGGGGAATCAGGGCTGTTCACACCCGAGGATATCTCATTCGTTCAGAATGCTGGGGTCAGAGCTGTAAGTCAGCAATGAGAGACACTTCCGAATGAGCACTGGGCTCTATTGACAATTTGGCATTGACTGTTTTCTGCTGCGCTGACTTCTCCCTTACGACGCTGTAGGTTCTCGTTGGCGAGTCCCTCATCAAGCAGGAGGATCCAGGCAAAGCAATCGCTGGGCTTTTCGGCAAAGATATCTCACCTGTGAGTGTGGCGTAAAGACAGAAGAGAGCGACGGCGAAGCTGAGAAACGCTGGATCACATCATCTTGTGTGGGAAGAGTTGTGTTAAATTTCGCGTTGTCAACAATCGATCTGGCGAGCACACCCGAGAACACAGGAGCAAACACATGGATGCAGAGGGGCCAACACAACTTTATTGATGTATCTCTCCGTTACCATCGTTTCTTTCTCCCAACCTCACGTATATTTATATTTATACCTATAATAAGAGAGTCGTATCCGTTACAATTGTCTCTTCTCCTAATCCCTCATATATTTATACCTATAGTAAGAAAAGAGTCATATCGTCTATTTCTGCCAACCTCTTATGTATTTATAGAAAGTCGTATCTCTTGCAATTGTCTTTATCTCAACCTTCGTATATTTATACCTATAATAAAATAGAGTTGCATCGTCTCTATCTTCTGTTAGATAATTAAGCAATTGCAGTATTAATTTTTAAATTAAATAAACCATAGCATCCCTAAAAGCTAGCATGAACAGATCTAGCATACTAGTAAATAGGAACATAGCAATCATAATTTCGCAAAACATGAATAAGAACCGTACTGGAACGTAGCGCACGTACTATACGGTAGAAGCAGAAGAAGTCGTGGCCGGTACAGAGTTGCTCCTATTGGTGTCGGATCGCAGTACCTAACGGTGACGGACGGTCGATGTAGACGGAAGGCGTGTCGTGTTGATGGATGTGAGCAGTCATGCGGAGCGCTTCCCAAAAATCTTATTCGTCCTTCGATGCAGGATCACAAGGACGACATGTTTCGGAGGCTTGCTCTCCCGTTTGTCGGTGCACGCCGGCGGGTGGGATGGAGTAGGTTACGGCGACGGCGCAACAACGAGGAGAGGCAAAACCCTAGGCGTAGTTTGATCTGTTAAGTCTGATTTTCGGAAGCTGCAAGTCAGGTATTTATATGAGAGCCCGCATGATCTCGCGTCACGATCGTGATCTCAACCGATTCGGTTTCCATATCCTGGACTTGCCAAATTTCTAAAAATCTAAACGGCAAAAGGAGGCCGCGTCCCCGCAAGGCGAGGAGTCGGATTTCGACGGACCATTCACGCAGGTGCCGCGCGCCCGCGAAGCCCCGACCTTGGCTTGGCTCATGCTCGAGCCCGAGCCCGAGCCCGGCCTGTCCCGACAAGGTAAGGCGAGCAAGCGCGCCCGTGTGGAGCTCTCTTTCTCTTCCCTATACACATAGTTTAGTGGGATGGAGACAACCCCATTATATAAGTTGGTCATCTTTCATCTACACTAGTATTATGGGGCTAAAGGTTTCCACCATCCTCTTGAATGACATGAGTCTTTGAGATTTATTTGCAATTTCTGAAATATTGAAGTGGGTCTAGCCCAAAATTCTAGCAATCCCCCACCAGATCTTAAATGCCCATTTAGAGATTTACCTATTTCTCACTTCTGTTTGATATACTAGCGTTTCAGCGAGGACTGTTAAGTTAAACTCTCGCCTAGAGCTTCAAGCTACACTCATCTATAACTTGAACAATGGACTATGCCTTAAATTGCAAGTTTTATGTGAACAAGTTTCACTTAAAGTCATAACTAATACCTGGCTACCAGTAGCCTACCCCACAGGTGGAGCATGTGTCATACTCCCTGATCTCTTAATGAGCTTATTAGAGATCACCTAAGTCTCATAAACTGCTACGTTTAACAGTCGGGCTCAATAGGTGTATTCTTTTAAGAATGCTCTGTAGGATAGCATCTTTACTAATTAAAATCAATAAAATACATTAAGGCATAAAGCCAACCTGCCTTACGGCATCTGAGAGTATTGTATCTTCACTTAGAGAGGGTTAGTAATTACTCTCCTCAGTTAACCAATAGCTTATTTTTTCCAGGTCCTAATTCATGAGATCTTCGATCACATAGGTTGGGTTACTATGGCAACTCATACGGGTCTCATACCCATCTCCCTTGATGTATTTTCTATCACATTCCGTGATAGCTCTTTTGTAAAGGGATCTGCCATATTTTTGTCTGTTTGAATATAAATCACACTTATTACTCCAGAATTTCTCAATTTCCTGACAGACTTCAATCGTCTTTTAAAGTATCTTGATGATTTCGTATTATCCTTAGCACTGTTCACTTTGACTATCACAGTTTGATTGTCACAGTTCATAAGGATAGCCGGCACTGGTTTTTCAACCACAGGCAAGTCTATCAATAGTTCACGTAGCTACTCTGTCTCTGCAGTTGCTGTGTCTAAAGCAGTGAGTTCTGCTTCCATGGTTGACCTCATCAAAATAGTATGTTTGCAAGACCTCCATGATGTTATACCACCTCCTAGGGTAAATACATACCTAGTCATAGCATAAAGCTCATCAGCATCAGATATCTAGTTCAAATCACTATATCCCTCAAGCATGGCGGGGTGCCCAGAATAGTGAATCTCATAACTCATAGTATCTACCAAGTAGCGCATAACCCTTTTAAGTGCATGTTAGTGATCACTACCCGGGTTGGACATGAACCTGCTTAATTTGCTCACAGTAAACGATATGTCGGGTCTCGTTGCGCTAGATAGGTACATAAGTGAATCGATTATCTGAGAGTATCTCAGTTAGTCTTTGACAATTTTCTTGTTCTTTCGAAGTATCACACTAGGATCATAAGGAGTTGGAGAGAGCTTGCTGTCTTTATAGCCAAAATGGTTCAAGACCTTCTTCACATAATGGGATTGCGAAAGTGTAATCCCATTCTCGCCCTTAATCAATTTAATGTTCAGAATTACATCAGCTTCTCCCAGATCTTTCATATCAAAGCTCTTTGATAGAAAAAACTTGACATCATTAATCACATCAATATTTGTGCTAAAGATCAGTATGTCATCGATATATAAATATAGTATAACTCCTTCACCTCCACCATGTTGATAGTACACACATCTATCGGCCTCATTTATGACAAAGACCACAGAAGTTAAAGTTCTATCAAACTTATCGTAACACTGCTTAGGTGCTTGTTTCAGGCCATACAAAGACTTTAATAATTTACACATCTTGCTCTCTTGACCCTTTACTACAAACCCATCAGGTTGATCTATATAGATCTCCTCATCTAACTCTCCATTCAGGAAAGTTGTCTTTACATCCATCTAATGAGCGATAAGACCATATGAGGCAGTTAGAGAAAGTAATACTCTGATAGTGGTCAGTCTAGCGATAGGTGAATAAGTATCGAAAAAGTCTTCGTCTTCTTTTTGTGTATAATCTTTGGTCATTAGCCGAGCCTTGTACTTCTCAATAGTACCATTACGCCTAAGCTTCTTTTTGAACACCCACTTACAACCCACAAGTTTATAACCATAGGGTCGTTTAGTTAGCTCCCATATACCATTGGATAGAATCGAGTCCATCTCATTGTGGACAGCTTTTTTTCAATCATCTGTAGCCGGAGATGCATATACCTCAGCAATGGTTGTAGGAGTGTCATCCACAAGGTACACATTAAAATCATCACTAAATGATTTTACAATCATTTGTCTCTTACTCTTTCTAGGAGCTTCACTGTCATCCTCCTCAAGGATTACTCAAACTGAGTATGTTGTTCAGAAGACTCGAAATTAATAGGTGTATCAGGTTCAGGAATTATCTCAGTAGAAAATCTAGCAGTGTTATGCATATCTTTCATAGAAAACATATTCTCAAAAAATATTGCATCACGAGATTCTAAAATAGTATCAACATACATATCAGACACCTCAGATTTTACTACTAAAAATCTATATGCCATGCTCCTCTGAGCATAGCCTAGAAAGACACAATCCACTATCTTAGGTCCCAACTTACGTTTCTTCATAATTAGGACATTGACTTTCACCAAATACCCCCAATGCGCAAGTAAGAAAGTGATGGTTTTCTCCTAATCCATATCTCAAATAGAGTTTATTCTTTATTCTTGTTCGGCACTCTATTAAGAATGTGACATGCAGTCAATAAAGACTCCCCCACCATGTCTTTGATAAATCAGCAGTATCTAACATGTCGTTAACCAAGTCAGTTAGCGTGCAATTTTTTCTCTCGGCAACCCCGTTTGATTCAAGCGAATAGGGAGACGTCCTCTCATGAATAATACAATGTTTCTTATAGAATTCATCAAATATTTTGGAAAAATATTTACCACCATGATCTGACTTCAGACGTTTGATCTTTCTCTCTAGTTGATTTTTAACTTTGGCCTTATAAATTTTAAAGTAGCCTAGTGCCTTATCCTTGGTTCGCAACAGATAAACATAACAAAATCTAGACGCATCATCAATCAATGTTATGAAGTATCTCTTTTCACCCTTTGTCAACATACCATTCATCTCGCAAAGATCAGAATGTATGAGTTTTAGAGGTGCCAAGTTCCTCTCCTCAACTGTCTTGTGAGACTTTCAAGGTTGCTTCGATTGCACATAACTATGGCACTTAGAACCTTTGGCAATGGTAAAATTCGGAATTAAACTCATACTGAACAGTCGAGACATCAAGCCAAAATTAACGTGACATAGACGTGAATGCCAAACACTCGCATCATCATTTGAAAGACAAAAGTAGAACAGGCCTCCACAGTCATAACATTTACCAATAAATTATCTATGTTTTGATAAGATTAATTTATTGGACTCTAAAACTACCTTAAACCCGTTCTTACATAGAACGGAACCACTAACAAGATTCTTATTGATAGTAGGGACATGCTACATGTTCATCAGCTGCACGATCTTTCCTAAAGTAAACTTTAGATCTACCGTGCCAACACCATGAACAGAAGCATGTGACCCATTCTCCATTAGGACGGAAGAATCCTAGAAGACCTGATAAGAAGAAAACATAGAGATGTCAGCACACACATGAACATTGGCACCCGTATCAAACCACTAGCTGGTAGTTTGAAATACTGAAAGAACAGTAGGTAGATTACCGTATCCATCCTCATTATTACCCATGGTCACCATGTTGACATTCTTTGCCTTTTGCCCTTTGTGGTCGCATGATCTGGACAATCCTTAGAGAAATATCCCAGCTCACCGCAAGTGAAGCAATTTAACTCGGCTTTATTTTTCTTCTTCTTCTTCAAGGTAGTGGTCTTCATAACCTTGGTACACTTATTTTTCCCTTTGCTCTTGCTATGTAGGGACTTCTACATCATGTTGGTGCTAGTCTGGCCCTCTCATCCTTTCTCAGAAGCGTCCTTTGCCAGAGCTTTCTCTTCAACATCAAGAGATGCTATTGATGGAATTGTGCCCAAGAAAATTCTAGGGAAACCGGAAGTTTTGGCTATAGCCAGAAGTTTTGGGTTCTGGAGCATCCGGAAGTTCTGGTAGGATCAGAAGTTCCGGGCCAGCCCTGGTATTTGATTTTCTAGACGAACCGGAAGTTCCGGCTGTAGTCGGAAGTTCCGGGTTCTGGACGAACCGGAAGTTCTGGTTGGACCGGAAGTTCTGGGTCGAGAATTAATTCGATACAGAAGGTCATTTTTGGAAGTTCCGGCTGTAGCCGAAAGTTTCGAGGTCTAGAAGTTCTGGGCCAGGCGAACAGATTAGATCTGTTAGGCTTTAATATAGATTAAAGGCCCATGATGGGGTACTATATAAAGAGAGGTGGGGCAAGCACGAGAAGGCTGCTGATTGCTCCTATTGTTCCTGGTGGAGAACCCTAGCCGCCACACCTCTCATCTCTCTACGATCACAGTATTGTGATTGATCTCCTGGATCTCACGAGTGGTGCTAGCACGCCGGCGCGAGGTGATCCCATCCCTGTACGTGTGGATACCGTAGAGGCACTGTTGCTGCATTGGTGCTGTTCTTCTTCCTTGGAGAACGTCGGATTACGTCGACTTCGTCGTCGACAAACGGACGGAGCTGTGAGGAGCAGATCGAGGACATGATTCATCGACTCTACTTCCGCTACCTGAGCGTGTCTCGAGGCTTGAGGTAACGATCCATCATCCCATTACACGCATGGTTCCTAGGCTAACGGGGTAAATTTTTGAAATTAAACGTTAGCGTAGCCTCCCCATATTCCAACAGTGGTATCAGAGCCTACGTGCGTAGTGTTCGATTTGGATCGATCACATATGATGATATGTGATGGAAATAGATTGGATCTATTGTTTTTGTTATCGGATTTCTGGAAGTTTCGGTTGGACTGGAAGTTCCGGGCCGAAATAATTTTTGATACAGAATGTTATTTTCGAAAGTTCTGGGTATGACTCAGAAGTTCCGGTTGGACCAAAACTTCCGGACAGAAATAAATTCCGTATAGAAGATTATTTTCGAAAGTTCCGGGTGTGACTCAGAACTTCCGAGCCAAAAATAAATTCGAGTCAGAAGGTTGATTTCGGAAGTACCGGCCTTGAGTCGAAAGTTCTGACCTTGAGTCGGAAGTTTTGGGCCCTTCGACCGAAAGTTCCGGGCCTACTGGCCGGAAGTTTCGGGTCCAGTTCAGTCACGTCTAGATTCCGCCTAACTTGTTTTTGCAGGGAATATTGTGACTGGTATGGCCTTGCAAAGTATATGATACTCGCTTGTAATAACATGGCATGCGTGTCATGGTTGATTGCAGCCCAAGGCTGTTCAAATATTGTACGACATGCGCGTTGATATGTGATGCTTCTGCTCATGTAACTAGTATAGTGCTATTAGCTGTAATAGGCTGACACAGGTTCATAGAGGCCTGAAGCGTGATAACCCGACGGACAGGAACCATGGAGATGGAGATCGCCATGCGAAGGGGCCATACTATGTCACAGTTAATATGATTACCTGTGATGTTTACTTGTATTTCTGTCATACTATTCTTTCATGTTCTGTGTGCGGTAGGCATTGTTACTAATGGAATTGTGCCCAAGAAAATTCTGGGGGAACCGAAAGTTCCGGCTGTAGCCGAAAGTTCTAGGTTCTAGAGCATCTAGAAGTTCTAGTACGACCAGAAGTTCTGGGCCAGCCCCAGTATTTGATTTTCTGGACGAACCGGAAGTTCTGGCTGTAGCCGGAAGTTCTGGGTTGAGAATTAATTCGATACAGAAGGTCATTTTCAAAAGTTCCGGCTGTAACTGGAAGTTCCGGGGTCCGGAAGTTTTGGGCCAGGCAAACAGATTAGATCTGTTGGGCTTTAATACAGATTAAATGCCCATGACAGGGCACTATATAAAAAGAGGTGGGGCAAGCACGAAAAGGCTGTTGGTCATTGCTACTTCACCCTAACCCTAGCCGCCACCTCTCCTCTCTCCACGATCACAAGTGTTGTGATTGATCTTCTAAATCTCACGGGTGGTGCTAGCACGCCGGCGTGAGATGATCCCATCCCTGTACGTGTGGATACCGTAGAGGCACCGTTGCTACATCGGTGCTGTTCTTCTTTCTTGGAGATTGTCAGATTACGCCGACTTCACTGCCAACAAACGGACGAAGTTGTGAGGAGCAGATCGAGGACGCGCTTCATTGACTCTATTTCCGCTGCCCGAGCGCATCTCGAGGCTCAAGGTAATGATCCATGATCCCATTACACGCATGGTTCCTGGACTAACGGGGTAAATTTTTAAAATTAAGCGCTAGCGTAACCTCCCCAATAACCCAACAGTGGTATCAGAGTTTATGTGCGTAGTGTTCGATCTAGATCGATCACATATGGTGATATGTGATGGAAATAGATTGGATCTATTATTTTTGTCGTCGGATTTCTGGAAGTTCCGGGCCGAAATAATTTTCGATACAGAATATTATTTTCGAAAGTTCTGGGTATGACTCGGAAGTTCCGGACAGAAATAAATTTCGTACAGAAGGTTATTTTTGGAAGTTCCGGGTGTGACTCGGAACTTTCGGGCCAAAAATAAATTCGAGTCAGAAGGTTGATTTCGGAAGTTCCGGCCCTGAGTCGGAAGTTCCGGTCCCTTCGACCGAAAGTTCTGAGTCTATTTTCAGTCGCGCATAGTCTCCGCCTAACTTGTTTTTGCAGGGAATGTTGTGACTGATATGGCCTTGTAAAGTATATGATACTCGCTTGTAATAACATGGCCTACGTGTCATAGTTGATTGCAGCCAAAGGCTGTTCAAATGTTGTACGACCTACGTGTCGACATATGATACTTCTGCTCATGTAACTAGTATAGTGCTATTAGCTGTAATAGGCTGATACAGGTTCATGGAGACCTGAAGCATGATGACCCAAAGGACAGGAACCATGAAGATAGAGATCACCATGCAAGAGGACCATACTATGTCACAATCAATATGATTGCCTGCGATGTTTACTTTTGTTCCTGTCATACTATTCTTTCATGTTCCATGTGCGGTAGGCATCGTTACCATGCTAGAATAGTTTTTCTCAGAAAATTAAGTATTGATGCTCTTTCCAATAGCTGCACCTATAAATGTTGTGATCATTGTATGGTGTGTCTGCTAAAGCAGGGTATCATCTTTTATCTCAATCAGTTAGTGTGGTGTCGGATACCATATGCATAATATTGGTTTGCTTAACAAAGCTATCAAAACGGTTTTGGGCTTTGGAGCATAGAGTTGGGAGTCGGGCATTGGATGCTACCCTAACTAACAAGAGTCACCCCAAGGTGTTGCTTACCTATGTCACTAATCTTCTAGCAGTGATGCCAAAGCTCACTAGGAGTTAGATGAATATGGATCTTGTCCCACAATGTGTCGTTAGAGGGAAAGCGATCATTTTACATATTGTGGCATATCTTTTATTTGATAGAAGATTAACATAGCATAGTGCTGAATCTTGTATTGTTGTTGTAGATCATGGCACCTACTGCAAAGAACACTTTCGTTTTTAATTTGCGATCCATCCTTGAAAGGGAGAAATTATCCGGAACAAATTTTATAGACTGGTACAGGAATTTGAGAATCGTTCTCAAACAGGAGAAAAAGGATTATGTTCTAGAGGAACCCCATCCTGATGAACCAACGGATGATACACCACTTACTGAAAGGCGGGCTTATGAGAAGCACGCCAGTGATTCAGTTGACGTCAGCTGTCTCATGCTTGCCTGCATGTCCTCTGAGCTTCAGAACCAATATGAGGATAGGGATGCCTACGATATGATCGTGGGGATGAAGGGCATGTTTGAGAACCAAGCACGGACTGAGAGGTATAATGTCTCAAAGTCCTTGTTTGTGTGCAGATTGGCGGAAGACAGTCCAGTGAGTCCTCATGTGATCAAGATGATTGGTTATATTGAGAACCTAGAGAAGCTTGGCTCTAAACTTGATAATGATTTGGCCACAGATGTGATTCTTCAGTCGCTCTCTGCGAGCTTCGAGCCGTTTATTATGAATTTTTATATGAATGGCATGAAGAAAATATTGGCTGAATTGCATGGGATGCTCAAGACAGCCGAGGAAAGCCTTAAGAAAAATCCTAGTCATGTGATGATGGTTCAAAAGGAGAATAATAAGAGAAAGCGTAAGGGAAAGGCTAAAGCTCCAGATGCGATCTCGAGCTCTAAGTCTAATTCGACTGGAAAGTCTAAGTCAAGCCCTGCTAGCTCTGACACTTGCCACCACTACCATAAGCCTAGCCATTGGCGGAGGAATTGCAAGTTGTACTTGGAAGAACAAAAGAAAAGGAAAGAAAGTGTGACTTCCGCTTCAGGTATAAATGTTATTGAAATTTATCTTGCTACTCGTCCAAGTGATTCATGGGTATTTGATACCAGATCAATGATTCACACCTACAAATCGTTGCAGGGGCTGAAAAGGATTAGGAAGTGCGCAAGAGGCGAATTAGATGTTCGTGTCGGTAATGGTGCAAAAGTTGCTGCGTTGGCCGTCGGCGTTTATTCTTTGTCGCTACCCTTGGATTAGTTTTGGAGTTAAATAATTATTATTTTATTCCCGCCTTGGGCAGAAACATTATCTCTTCGTCATGTTTAGAGGAAGACGGTTTTGAATTCGTAATAAAGAACAAGTGTTATTCGATATTTTTGAATGGTATGGTCTATGGTGTTTGTCCATTGTTGAATGGCTTATATGTTCTGAATCTTAAGGATACATACGTTTATAACATTAATACGAAGAAACCTCGACTCAATGATTTGAATCTCACCTATGTCTGGCACTGTCGTTTGGGTCATATAAATGAAAAGCACATACAGAAGATCCATAGAGATGGACTTTTGGAGTCATTTGATTTCGAATCGTTTGACACATGTGAGTCTTATTTGTTTGGCAAAATGACTAAGACGCCTTTCAATGGTCAAAGTGAGAGGGCAAACGAGCTATTGGCAATTGTACATATTGATGTATGTGGACCAATGAGTTCTACAGCCAGAAGTGGATTCTAGTACTTCATCACTTTTACTGACGACTTTAGTAGATATGGTGAGGAGCCATGGTGTATACCATGGGGATGATGAGTGATTGTCAACGGGGAAAAGAAGACGTGATGAAGGGATGAAGAGATGAAGAAGCCTCGACCGTGATGGAGTTCGCACGTGACTCAGGTACACGGACGGACGTCGGTCGGACAGAGGGGTCGCGAAG
>KE373012.1:943553-978755 GCA_000418225.1 Zizania latifolia | reverse complement strand
GGCGAAAGGTTTCAGGCAGATTCAAGGTGTTGATTATGATGAAACGTTTTCGTCCGTCGCTATGCTAAAGTCTATCCGGATCATTCTAGCAATTATCACATTTCATGACTATGAGATATAGCAAATGGATGTCAAGACGACTTTCCTTAATGGAAACCTAAGTAAGGATGTGTACATGACACAGCCTGAAAGTCTTGATAATCCAGAGAATGCTAGGAAAGTTTGCAAGCTACAAAGGTCCATTTATAGGCTGAAGCAGGCTTCTCGGAGTTGGAATATTCGTTTTGATGAGGTAGTCAAAGTGTTTGGCTTCATCAAGAACGAAGAAGAGTCTTGTGTTTATAAAAAGGCCAGTGGGAGCTCACTTGTGTTTCTGATCTTATATGTAGATAACATATTATTGATTAGAAATGATATTCCTATGCTAGATGTTGTCAAGGCTTCATTGAGAAAAAGCTTCTCAATGAAAGATCTTGAAGAGACAGCATACATCTTGGGCATTAAGATCTGTAGAGATAGATCGAGAAGGTTAATTGAATTAAGCCAAAGCATGTACATTGACAAAGTATTGAAACGGTTCAATATGTAGAATTCCAAGAAAGGTTTTCTGCCAATGTCAGATGGTATTTCTCTCAGCAAGAGTCAGTGTCCTTCGACACTTGATGAACTGGAGAAAATGAGTGCGATCCCGTATGCCTCCGTGATCGGGTCAATCATGTATGCCATGCTGTGTACACGCCTAGATGTTTCTTATGCTCTAAGTGTTACGAGCAAATATCAGTCAAACTCAAGTGAAAGTCACTGGGCGGTAGAAAAAAGTATCCTTAAGTACTTGAGAAGAACTGAGGATATGTTCCTGGTCTATGGAGGCGAGGAGGAGCTCGTTGTAAATGGTTACACCAATGCCAGCTTTCAGACCGATAAGGACGATTCGCGATCGCAGTTTGGATTTGTGTTCTGCCTCAATGGAGGCGCAGTGAGTTGGAAGAGTTCCAAGCAAGAAACGGTTGCAGATTCAACGACAGAAGCCGAGTATATTGCAGCTTCAGAAGCTACGAAGGAGGCAGTTTGGATCAGAAAAATTGTTTCTAAACTGAGTGTTGTCCTTAGTGCGTCCAGTCTAGTGGACCTCTATTGTGATAATAGTGGTGCCATTGCGCAAGCCAAGGAGTCTAGGTCGCATCAGAAGTCCAAGCACATACTGCGGCGCTATCATCTGATCCGTGAGATTATAGACAGAGGTGATGTGAAGATATGCAAGGTGCACACGGATTTGAACATAGCCGATCCGTTGATAAAGCATCTCTCACAACCTAGGCATGAGGCGCACTTGAGCTCTATGGGTATTAGATACTTACGTGAGTGAGTCGAGTGTATATGAGAAGAAGTTATTTTTGTCTATGCTACTGTACATTTGGATAATTGGTTATCTTGTTCCTTGAATAAATGTCTTTTACATTGATCAGCAAGTTGACGACTTGTTTGTGAGACTCTTTGTGTTATGCTGTTGTTCTAAACGATCTCTAATCTCATATCGTCATGTGGAACAGTGATGATTAATAGATTAGCACACCTGTCTGATTGATGATCATGTTTCATAGATCATAGACATAGAGATGTCAAATCAGTGATGTGGACTCATGTTGGTGAACATGGAGTTGGATAGATCCACCTTGAGATAATGCTGAGATTGTTATTTTATATGTGCCATCAGTTGTCATCTCAAATGGTGTACCTACAGAATCCTTAGACCTGAGATCGTCATTGATTCCAGAATGTGTAGTAGCACACTCAGGGACTTCCAAACGCTATTCCGTAATAGGGTAGTTATAAAGGTTGCTTTCGGGTGTGTCATGAAACATGTCGTGGGATGTGAGCGGTCAAGATGGAATTTACCCCTCCTACATAACGGGAGAGACGTCTCTGGGCCCTTCGAAGTAGTCAGATTGGAAAGTGTATGGCTATGCCACTATGATCAAAGAGTTGATCATGATTGAATCCACTACTTGATCGAGTGAAGTGTCGAGCTACCAACAAGGGTGGCACGTATCTCGCCTTGAGCTTGACTGATGTCGTATGGTAAAGGGATTTGTGTGTGAGTATATCAAGGTTCAGAAAGTATGATTTTGACTTTATATGCATTCGGGGGTCAATATGTGCTGCTAGGTACCGCTATTGATCGGCGATCCAGAAATGGTTTCCGGGTAGCGGCCGTTTGCGTATGAACCTATCGGGTCGCACGCTTAAGGGAATGGAATTCAAATCTTGTAAAGAATTGGTTCTTGTGCAAGTGGGAGATTGATGGAATTATGCCCAAGAAAATTCTGGGAGAACCGGAAGTTTCGGCTGTAGCCAGAAGTTCCGCGTTCTAGAGCATCCGGAAGTTCTGGTAAGACCAGAAGTTCTGGGCCAGCCCCGGTATTTGATTTTCTGGACGAACCGGAAGTTTCGGCTGTAGCCGGAAGTTCCGGGTTCTGGACGAAATGGAAGTTCTGGTTGGACCGGAAGTTCTGAGTCGAGAATGAATTCGATACAGAAGGTCATTTTCGAAAGTTCCGGCTGTAGCCGAAAGTTCCGGGGTCCGAAAGTTCTGGGGCAGGCGAACAGATTAGATCTGTTGGGCTTTAATACAGATTAAAGGCCCATGATGGGGTACTATATAAAGAGAGGTGGGGCAAGCACGAGAAGGCTGCTGATTGCTCCTATTGTTCCTGGTGGACAACCCTAGCCGCCACACCTCTCCTTTCTCCACGATCACAAGTGTTGTGATTGATCTCCCGGATCTCACGAGTGGTGCTAGCATGCCGGCGCGAGGTGATCCCATCCCTGTACGTGTGGATACCGTAGAGGCACCGTTGCTGCATCGGTGCTGTTCTTCTTTCTTGGAGAACGCTGGATTACGCCGACTTCACCATCGACGAACGGACGGAGCTGTGAGGAGCAGATCGAGTACACGCTTCATCTACTCTACTTCCGTTGCCCGAGCGTGTCTCGAGGCTTGAGGTAACGATCCGTGATCCCATTACACGCATGGTTCCTAGGCTAACGGGGTAAATTTTTAAAATTAAGCGCTAGCGTAGTCTCCCCATATCCCAACAGCTATCAGGTTTTTAACTGATATCTCCTGTCTTTGATGTTTCAAAGTAGCGACGAAGTTCCTCTATGAAGAAGACAACTTTATAATTATGCAACTAGCCATAAACATATCAGGTAGAGGACATTTAACAAGGTCAAGTTCGTTGATAGTGCACACAATCTCATGAGCTTGTTCTACCACAGAACGGTTATTCACCATCCTGTAGTCATAGAAACTCTCCATAAGGTAAAGTTTACTGCCTGCATCTGATGCACCATATTTTACAATCAGAGCATCCCACAATTCTTTCGCATCTATCACAGTGATGTGAACATCACACAGATGGTCAGAGAGCACGTCTAGAATGCATCCCACAAAGAGATTATTGTCCTCCGTGAATTTCTTCTGCTCATCAGAAGAAAGTTCACCTTTAGGTTTGCCAAATCTCGCTTCTCATACATTCATAGCAGTAAATCAGAGACTAATCTTTGCTTGTCATCTCTTAAAATACACACCAGAAAATTTTTCCGACCTCAGTGCATTGGCAAAACTAGCCATTGAATAAATTACAGATTGCCTAAAATAAGGTTTTTAGATTATTAAATAATTAGGCAATTACAATATTAATTTCTAAATTAAATAAATCATGGCATTCATAAAAACTAGCATGGATAGATCTAGCATACTAGTAAACAGGAATGTAGCAATCATGATTTCACAAAACATGAATAAGAACCGTACTAGAACGTAGCGCACATACTGTACGGTAGCAGTAGAAGAAGTCACGGCCGGTGCAGAGTTGCTCCTGTTAGTGTCGGATCACAGTACTCGATGACGACCGATGGTCGATATAGACGAAAGACGTGCCGTGTTGACGGATATGAGCAGTCAGGCGAAGCGCTTCCAAAAAACCTTATTCGTCCTCTCCTGGTGCAGGATCACAAGGACGATGGGTTCAGGAGACCTGCTATCTTGTTCGCCGATGCACGCCGACGGGTGGGATGGAATAGGTTACGGTGGCAGCGCAGTGGAGAGAAGAGGCAAAATCCTAGATATGGTTTGATCTGTTAAGTCTGATTTTCGAAAGCTACAAGTCAGGTATTTATATGAGAGCCTGTATGATCTCGCGTCGTGATCGTGATCTCAACCGATTTAGTTTCCATATCCTAGACTTGTCAAATTTCTAAAAATCTGAATGGCAAAAAGAGGCCGTGTCCCCGCAAAGGGGGAGCTGAATTTCGACGGACCATTCACACAGGTGCCGCGCGCCCGCGAAGCCTCAGTTCGGGCTCGATCTCGGCGAGACGAGCGAGCACATGCGTGTGGAGCTCTCTTTCTCTCCCCCATACACATAGCTTAGTGGGATGGAGACAACCTTATTATATAAGTTGGTCATCCTTCACCTACACTAGCAATATGAGATTAAAGGTTTCCAGTATTTTCTTACATGGCATGGATCTTTGAGATTTATTTAGAATTTTTAAAATATTAAAGTGGGCCTAGCCCAAAATTCTAGCGTCTTCAACCCCATGTATATTTATACCTATAATAAGAAGAGAGTGGTACGAATCTATGCTAGGAAAATAAAAATGCGAGTCTTGTTCGTTTATTTGGTATGATGCAGAGTCCGGTTTGACAACAAGCAATTCGTTTTTCTTGGAGAGTTTTGGTCAGCCATTTTATTTACCTGAACGCGATCCACTTTTTCCGTACTCCTGTGACCACAAACATTTTCGAGTTTCGCCCAATACATAATTCAATGCAAAGAAAAATATGATCGAATAAGTTGTATGTAGTTGTAATGAGTGAGTTCGTTCGTTTCGCGGAAAAAAATCCTTTTGAAGATGGTACATTGAAATTTGACTTTGCTAACAAGTAACCGTTTCTGAAGTCTCAACGCTGGTCATATTATTATTCTTTTGGTTGTTTTACAAAATGTATTTAATAATGCAAGATAAATTTTAACCATTACAATATTATAAACTTAATAGTTGCATAATTTAATAGTTATATAATCTATAAATAAACTAGAGGTCAATTTAGAAGAACTTGAGATTCTAACAAGCATTTTGTGAGAATCCGTTGTTTTCTATCTTAATTTTCATATTTTGCACTATTGAGTGTCATAATCTAGGCACATAATCTTAAACTATTTAGGAAGCTTAATATTCTAGGGAACTTCTTCAAATAGGTCCTAAACATGTTTGGGGAGTTTAAGATTTTAATAAGGAACTAAATATTTGATGGGGAGTTTAAGATTCTAATAAGGAACTAAATATTTGAATAACATGGTGTTTCGTATCTTCTCAATACTAGTTTTTCATATTTTACTGTTACTGAGTTTTATAACATAAAATAAAAATCTAAACAATATAAAATAAAAAAAAACTATCCTAAAATCTAAAATCTATAAGCAGATTCTTACTAGTTACTCACTTACTTTACTCATTTGATGTGCCATATGGCTCAAGCTCGTAATGTTTTGCCGTTTGATTTGGACGAACCATCCGCGGCACGTCTGCAACCTAACCGAGCCCAACCCACCTGCCCGCCTCCACCCTACAGCGTCGGCGGTCATGCAGAGCCGCCGCCGCCGCCGCCTCCTCCTCCCCCTCCGCGCACCGCCCAAAACTCTACTCTGTCGCCTGTTCTCATCCTCTCCGCCCTCGAGCGGCGGCGAGGGAGGGGCCAGAGGGGTGGCGGTGAAGCAGGTGACGCGGGGGAACCTGGCGGACGCGCTGGAGGAGCAGCGGGCGCGGGTGCGGGACGCGGCGTTCGTGGGGATCGACCTGGAGATGAGCGGCGTGACGAGCGCGCCGTGGAGGGACACCTTCGAGCTCGACCGCGCCGACGTCCTCTACCACAAGCTCCGGGACTCCGCGGAGCGATTCGCCGTGCTGCAGCTCGGCGTCTGCCCCTTCCGCTGGGACCCCACAAAGTCAGCCTTCGTCGCCCACCCGTACGCTCCCCGCAGTTCTCCCTGCTCTCTCCCCCGTCCACCGATCCCTTTCGGTTCCATTCCACTCGTAGAATAACACGAGTTTACACTCTACACTAGTACACTAGTACACTAGTACACTGTGAATTGGTTTGCACTTTTGCATCTTTTCCGTGCTCTAGTTTGTTACTCCCTCCGTTCCATATTTTATGTAAGGTGATTTAGTTTTGTTCTAAGTCAAATTTCTTTGATTTTGACCAATCTATGTAAAAACCAAAATTTACAACATTAAATTAGTTTCATTAAATTCACCATGAAATATATCTTGAGAGTGTATTTATTTGGTATTGTAGATGTTAACATATTTTTCTATAAACTTGATCGAAGTTAGAGAAATTTGACTTAGGATAAAACTAAAACACCTTATATTATGGAATAGAGAAATTAGTTGCTTGTAGTTCACCGATAATCTTGGACACTTGTGGAATGCTTTTGTGTTTGGTATGATAATACAATATTCAGAGTATAAGGTTTGGGTTTCAGATTGAGTTGGCTACTCTTATTGACTTACATTTGTATGCTTATGAAGTGCTTCAGGGCTCTATGAATCAACGCCGGAAAATATGCTGCTTCCCTTTTCTTGAAATGTTGTGTTATTTAGGGATCTGTGATGTGTTTCTGATTGCAGCTATTGAATTCATGATCTCTTTTTCTTAGTAAGAAACTCCACTATGGGCTCTGTATCTAGAAAGGTTCGGTGATATTTTGCAGATGTCTACTGTACTATTTTAGACGACTGTGTTGAGGAGTTAGTATTCCCCCATTATCCTCACAAAACATAGAGAGATAATAACACCCAACAAAAATTGGACTGGAAGACTGGAATTATGAAAACCTAGAATGATTCTTGAAGAAGTCGTGCTCCGCAGAAAGACATCATGTATAAACTATAACTCTACATCTCTGTTCTGGGCAGAGTTGGTATAGCTAGTTTGCAATAAGTAGTTTCTTTTATTATTTGATGAGAATATGAGATGTTTTACTGTTCTTGGAGGGTACTAGAGTTACCTCCACTTTGAAGAACATCTGCCATTGATCACTTTAAAGTGAAGTTATCTTTAGTACATTTGAAGCACCTGTAAAACATCTCAGCCTTTGATATTTCTGAAAGTGAAGGTAGTACATTCCAAGCACCATAAAACATCTCTTTGTTGGATCACTTCCCAATCAGTTCTGCAATTGACATTTTTACATGACATAACCATTTCTTCTTGGCACTTTGGCAGGCATAACTTCTTTATCTTTGCACACAAGGAGCTCCCGAATGATGGTTCATCGCATGAATTTCTGTGTCAGACCACATCGATTGACTTCCTTGCAAACTACCAGTTTGATTTCAACACATGCTTCCGTGAAGGTGCTTTCTCTTAACTGCTACTTTGTTGATTTAAATTACTGCATACATGGTTCTGAATTTACAAATCCAAAATTGCAGGATTGTCCTTGGTCACAGATTAATCATTATTTTTGGGTTTAATTAATGGGCAAGTACATCTGAACCATAATTCAAAGAAGGGCATCTGTTTATTTATGATATTTGGTTAATCTCAGGAATATATTATTTATCCAGAGCACAAGAAGAACAGGCACTTCAGAAATTATATACATTGCATGACGATGAGGTATCTGCATATCCAAACACTTCTGAAGATGAAGGAGATGTGCCATTAAAGAGGACTGCAGATATTCTTTTCACAGAAAGAATGAAGATCAAATTCAATGAGTGGCGCGATTCAATAATCAGCGATCAAAGAGTTGATGGCCATAGGTCAAGAAACATTAAATTCAAAGACCAATTCCAGACGGTGTTCTTCAAAATGCGTCCTGCTATTATGCTTAATGGATTCATATCACACCAGTTAAAGTTAATTCGACAGGTATTGATATATTCATTGCCTTGGAATATAGTGATTCACAGGCAGCTAATTTGTGAAAAACGTACTGGCGTACTGCATGTTTCTTTAGCTCACCTTTTTAAAGTTCTGTGTAGTTCCGTTCTTTAAATAATCAATGTTCAATACATGTAGTAATGCTTCTTGATATGCGCTGTTTCTGAAAAGTTTCTAATATTTGGCCTTAAGGATCTCTGCTGATCCCTTCATGTTATATAGGGCTAAAACACCCAGGTTAGATTACAACTATTATTGTATTCCAAGAGGAATCCCAGGCCTATTCAATCTTGGTTTATATCTATATATTAATTATTAAACTAGTATTTCTACCTATAAACTAGTATTTCTATCTATAAACTAGTATTTCTATCTATAAACTAGCATTTCTATCTATAAACTGTCCAGCCTGGTCTTTCCTGGAATACTAGATTACATTACAAAACAGCAACATATTCTATTCTGTCTTTAACAGTTTCTGCCTCTACGCAGATAATATATTTTTATTATCTCCTTTGCAGGTTTTAAGAAAACATTTTAGTGATCTTGTGTATGTCTGTACATTTTGTGAGGATGACACATCACAGAAGAGAGTAGTTTATACAGACACCAATGATGACAAGATATTATTGTTGGTAAGGAAAATATGTTGATTTCTTGTTGAAATAACACACATTTCATTTCTTTTTTCTTCCGATGATAGATCTTTTCTTCTTTTTTTTGCTACTGACTGCTTCAGGCTTTGTATTTGACTGTAAATTAACTGAAATTACATGCATATCATTCTTTGATTTTGGATCACTTCACCAATCTAAGTGTTATATGGCGGTCTATTTAAGATATTTTTAATGATTATTTGATTATGCTGGTTACAGAAAGATGTTCAGGAAGATCTACTGAAAAGCAGGGAAGCAATAGTCAAATCAGCAGTAGGGATCCGTTGTGTTATTGATCTTCTTGCTTCAGAAAGGAAATTGATTGTTGGTCATAGTTGTTTCCTAGGTTCTCTCCCTCTTTCTCTCTCTGCTCTTACATGATTGTCCTGGATGAACTTCGACTAAACATCATTATTTGGGTACACAGATGTTGCACAAGTCTACAGCAAATTTATTGGTCCTCTTCCTTCATCCATGGAGGAAGTTGCCTTGGGTATCAACAAAATTTTCCCATACATCACAGATACCAGGTATCTTATGTCTGTTAACCAAGTGGATCAGAATGTTATGAGGCAGAATTAGAAAAGCAAATCGCTTTCATCAGCCTTTTCATTGTTGTGCCCTGCAATTCATGCATCTGATGAAAAGTCATCCACCCTTCCTCCTGTGAGAATTGAAGTTGAGGCAGATGAAACAGCGTATGGTTCTGATTTCTTGAAATTTTATGTAGTAACATTCTTTTGATAGTGCTTTACATGCTTATGAAACAATGTATGGTTTATTCTGGGTCCTTGATAATAGTTTGCATGTTTCTTCCCAAAATTTCTTCTGCATATACACTTATGCAGAGGACATTGCCACTAGTAGGTTTATCGAGTTTCTGATGTTTCTCTTTTGTTGTTTTCTGCTATTCTGCAGGTTATCTTGCTTCACTTCAGGTGCTAAGCACGAAGCAGGTTATGATGCATTCATGACTGGATGTGTTTTTGTGCAGCTCTGTGCTGATCTTGGTGTCAAATTAGACAATCTCTCACATCACGAGAACCTAGCAACAAACATTAAGCTGGAGAAACACATCAATCTTCTGCCCCCTTGCTGGAACAGCGGAACAGTGATTGATTTGAGTACTGGCACGGAGAGACCAGATGCAGGTTATGAGCGTAGATATCCTGCTACTGTGTATGACAACGTTGTTCTCATCTGGGGATTCCAGTCTAAGGTGAGACCAAAGGACATAAAGGACTGCATCTGTAAAGTGTTTGGTCCAGCTTCGCTTACATCTGTCTTCTCGATTGATTCCACTGCTGCCCTTGTTCAGTTCAGTAAACAAGAGTCTGTCAACGATTTCTTGGATCTGAAGGCTACCTTAGAGAGCACAGATACTGCTATTTCAGTTTTGCACCCTTTGTCAACTATATTGGAAGGAGGTCAAACACGAGCAGCAAGATATGCTACCTACACAGATATCTGCCGCTCCACCGTATCAAAGTTTTTCTTTGCGGATCAAGCTGAAGCAGTTTGTTCAACTTCAAATAATGTTTTCAAATTTGAAAACCGCAATGCTGCTGATGAATCTGGAACTCATGAGAGTGCTCTTGATGGAAGTGTGCTTGCCTCGCTAAAGCAGGCTGAAGAAGTAACGAATTCCGGCTCCAAGAATCAAGCCGACAATGATATTAAATACCAAGATATCTTAGATGTACTACAATATGGCAAACGAGTGAGGAGTACATGACTAATGCCAATCTCTTTCGACAGCACATTATTTTTGCCTTCCGTTAGGGGCTGGCTGCTCTGAATAACGATTGTTTGATGCTGCCCTGTAACTGTAGGAATTTTACAGGAATATGTTCAAATCCTGTAGGAAAAACTGTTCTGGTCTCATTTAGAAGAGAAATTATTGCTAGATTATGCTATCCTCGTTTTTTACGTTCGATAGCATTTCCATGTAAATACGTGGGTTTAAAAGTTTAAACCAAGCGGAGAATCCATGAACCATATCTTAGATATATTTTCGGTGTTAATCAACACTTGTCACATTAAGAAGCTGTTTGGTTAGATTTATTTTATGTGTTATCTGTTTACGGTACAAACTGATTACGTTAGGCTTTGTTTAATTCAGATGGGCTGGTATTAGATACCATGTTATCAGATTACAGTTCAATAATTAGTCTATTACACTTTAACCGGTATCAGATTGCGTTACCAGCCTCCTCTCCTCGCACATGCTGCCATCCCCAATCTTCCTCCTCGCGCTGTGCCGTCCACAGCGCAGCGCTCCTCGCGCGCGCCACCTGCCTACGCACGCCTCTTCCTCTTGCGCACGCCTCTATCGCTGCTTGGCGCTCTTCATAGACTTCACTCCTGCGCACACCACATCTCCGCTTAGATCCTCCTTCACACGCCACGAGCAGCCCTCCTCACGCATGGCCGCCATCGCCGCTCGGATCCTCCTGTGCACCCTGAGACACGAACAGGGAACAAGCTCCTCGCCTAACCGTCGCCCGACCATCGCCGTCGACTGTGCCTTCTGTGGCTGCACCGAGGCTTGGGACCTCTAATCTGCCTTCTGCCTCCGCAACTTCTACGGCTACCACGACAATGGCGAGCCCGTCGTCTGCACCTACGTCTGTGAGAACGGCCATTCGAGCAATGTGGGATCTCTGGTGATCAGCTCTGAGATTATCCATATGATGCATCTTTTATCTTGTTACAGATGATGCTTGAGCTAGCATCATAGCGTAATTATTGTGTCGTTTCTCAGCGATGCAGGCAATTAGTTAAGAGTGTAATTTCTGATAATTAGATCAAGAATATGCAGTTGGGGGTTATGCGGGTGATGTTATGCTTGCACTGAACTTGTTGAGGCAGTGAATTAGTGTTAGTGATGCTCTGCTTGCTGACGAGCTAGGGATTCAGAATTTGCATCAGGTGCAATAACTGTTCTTGCTACTGATTTGCAAATGTCACATTTTTAACGTGTATCTACATTGTTTTGCCTGTTGGATCATCAGTATTTTTTAATCTACGTGATTACTGGGATTTCTTATGGATTGGTGTAGTTACTGTTTTTTTTACAACTTTGGCCTGTAGGCTAAACCCACCCAAACATTCCCAGTAATGGAAATAACGCTGCAATGAAACTAAACACTGTAATATAAACAAAATACATTACACTTGTCAACCAAATAAATCTAGTAATATGTTACGTTGTTATCACTTAACACCGTAACTAATTTCATTAACGTTTATCTTATCTTCAGTCAACCAAACACTACCTAAATGAGAATACACGAGGAAAAATACAAATACACGGAGTGCAAAATTTTCTTTTCCACGCAATTTTTAATGAGAATAGCTAATTTGTACGGCAAAGACTTACTCTCCTGAATGCAAAGAGCTTTGCGTGGTAGGCCTAAAACAATTTACCCTTTTTCACTTACCTCAAACGCATTATGTACAGTTCGCATTAGAATGTTTGTAAGCATATGCGGCTGTGTTATTTTGTCATATCTATGCATAACAACCGGATCAGAAATTACAAGTCAAATGACATCAACTAATATACGGAAAATCTACCGCTCAACAACCCAAGCAAACCAAACATGCCGCCGTGGACACCGGCGACAAACTTGCCGCCGCATCTCCACAGGGGAAGGCGATTGCCGCCGTCCAGGATTTGCAGTCCCCCTCCCCCGCCACCGAGGACTTCTACGACCTTCCCGTCAGACGCACCGAAGCCCCCTCCCAAAACGACAAAAATTGGATGGATAATGGATGCACAGAGGAAGCAGGGTATACTGGGACTGGATGCGTGACACGTGTAGCCACTTTGTATCCAACGGCGTGATGGCTTCCAACTCAAGTTTGCAGCTTGCGCGGCGGCTTCTAGCTTTAGGCTCTAGTTTCCAATGGCGCGGCAGCTCTCGGCTCCACTTTCTGAGTTTCCGTCGTCTTCGTGAGAGCGCTGCCATGCGTTGTGGCGGCCTGGTGGCGCAGCTTCCGGTGGCGTGGCGCACACTAAAGATCTCCTCCCCCAAGACGCTAGCCGATCACCTCGCGGCTACGTGATCCACACATGGCAGCAGCAAGCCAGCGACGCGACGCGAGGGTTCTCGCCTGGCGGAACCGTTGAGGACGAGGTGACGGGAGAAGCGCGTCGGATCCCATGAAGATGACGGCAACGCGGCGAGCACGACAGCTATTCAGATCACGCGAAATCAGGCCGAGCCAAGAGATGGGAAATGAGCAGCGCGGCATCTGTTCGTATCACGCGAGCCGAGAGCCGCCACGTCGTTGAAAACTGGAGTCTGAAGCCTGAAGCCGCCGCGCAAGCTGCAAACTTGAGCAGGAAGCCACCTCACCGTTGGATACAAAGTGGCTACATGTGTCACGCATGACGCATCTAGCCGCAGTATACACTATTTCCTCTATGCATCCAGTTTTCATTGCCATCTTTACTCTCAGGATCTCACCGGGCGCTGTGCCACGGTGCTCACGTTGGTCTCCACCCTGAACTGTAGCACCCGGTTCTCGATCCCATGTTCCGACGGTTAGCTCTTACCCCTGGCTGGATAGGCCTTCTCTTCCTTGCTCCATCGTCTCATTAAGGAATGATAACTGACACAAAATCTATGTTTTAGTAAAAAATTGCTCGTAAAGTAAACTCACTTTCAATAAATCCACATGTTTTTAACTAAATATATGCTCAAATCTATCGGTACTCAAAACCAACAAGAAACTTACGAATTCAACACAATAACATAAGTAAAAGAAATATAAGTTGCAACCCTATAGGAGAAACAAAAATAGTAACATTATAGAAACATAATTATAAGTAGTAGGGGTAGCAGGAATAGCCCGAGGTTAGTGGGCTTAGGCTACTACTGGACCCAATTTTTTTAAAAATAAAAAAAATTATTAATCTAGTAAATCTACGAATGACTTCAAACCAAATTAAATTCGCGTCTCACCCGATTCTAAATGGCTATTTGAACTCGTGGCTATTTGAACCCGTGAATAAATAAGAATAAATTTAAACCAAATCACATTGGTAGCACGGATGTCCCCTCAGCGGTAAAATTGCCGTCCTAGTCTCGTCCGAGGCGAGACCGGGTGGCTGGGCCGTCTGGCTCCCTGTGATTTGGACGGCGCAACACGTGAACGAGCGGGTGGGCCGTGGGGGCGTATCGGGCCACCACCCGTCGTCGTCATCGCTCTGGGCTTGAACGCTTGGGTCGAAAAGCCTGGTAGCAGTGGGCGGCACACGAGTCCCCTCGGCCGAGCGGCGGAAGGAACCCGCCGGCCGGTGTAAATGGCCGAGGCGGGCACGCCGGGCAGGCAGTTGACTTGCTGTTGTCCGCTCCACCCACCCATCTCCACCCCACGAGCGCGGGCACTTCCATCCGCAGCTGGGCGTGACCGTTTCGATCATGGGAACCAAACCAAAGCCTTCCAAGGCGCGGCCACCAGCCTAGCACAGCACGGCAACCAGCCCGGCTGGTACGTTCCTTTCACCGGACCGACCGACCGACCGAACCGAGCCAGTTGGTGCTCCAATTAATGCGCGACGTAATTTCGTCGGTCCAATATGTTATATGGCCGCCACCACATGCACGGGTGCCTTCTCTCCTCTCCTCTGGCACCCAACCGGCCGAACTAAACTACAACTGCCAAATTAAGCATCTTCATCAGAGTTCACACCCTCTCACGATTCGTGCAATCGACCTCATGTACGTACATTGTAACTGTAAAGCTAGTGTACAGATACATCGCACGCGCTGTCGTCAGTCGGCGCCTACCCTGTTCATCTGATCTCATCCATGCATGCATGCAACTGCATCGAACAACCTTAAATTCGCCCAGAAACCAGATCGTGTCTGTGTCTTGGTCAGTTCGATCGATCGTTCAGTCAGGTTTTGGCCAAACTTGCCTCCTTTTGGGGAAGTTCGGCACCAGATGCAGGCATACTAAAACACGGACGCACCACCGCACCCACCTGCAAAAGCACGCGCACAACACGGGGGTTGTTCGTTGTTGCCTCACGTAACATTAACTAACTACACAGCATCTCATGTGATTTCCCACATTACATGCATCTTCTGGGCCGATCCATCCCTCCATATATACATATATATAGAGAGAGAGAGAGGGAGTATGGCTTCTCACGTGACTCTCTCTCTTTCTCAATAGAAGTACATGCCTAAGTACGTAGCGAACTACCCATCGGTCCTATAAAGAAATTATTTTTAACAATTCTAAGACACATAGTAGTGTGAATAAATGAATTAGTTATCCCTCGTTAATCCTATTAAATCTAATTTCTACTCAAACTGGTTTAATAGTGTCATTTGATTAACTGGCACTACGGGAAACTGCATCTTCGCCGAGTGCCAAAAACTTTGCCGAGTGCATTATTTTGGACACTCGACAAACTTTAATTTATTTGCCGAGTGCCCCAGGAAAATACACTCGGTAAACCCAAAAGAGCCATTATTTTGTGTGAAAGAATCTTTCCGGTCTACGTGATATTTACAACTTTGTTTTAGCTTAAAAAATTTTGTACACTTAAAATACAACATATATTATTCTATGTAAAAATTTTGTGCCGTCTATCCGTCCGTCGTCGCTGCGCCCCTCCTCCGTGCCACGCTGCCCTTCCATCGTCGCCGCGCCCCTCCTCCACCGCCCCTCCTCCGCATCGTGCCAGGCCACGCCGTGCCATGCCCACTAGGCCTTAGGCCTTGCCGCGCCGCGCCCCCCAGGTGTTCTACGAAATGTGCAGTCAGGACACCGTCTCCTGGGATGTCCCGTGCCGCACGTTTTTTTTTTCCTTTTTTGCCGAGTGTTAACACTAGGCAAACACCTGAAAAACATCCGTTTGCGTTTTTTAGCGCCGTTTCACTACTTTTTTTCGCCGAGTGTCATATTCGGCAAACATGCTTGCCGAGTACCCGATAAAAGATACTCGGTAAATAAGTGTTCGCTGAGGCAATTTTTGCCCAACGCTGTTCGCCGAGCGTTTTCGGGGCTTCGCGAGTGCCCTTGGCACTCGGCAAACCAACAGTTTCCGGTAGCGTGGATCTCATTAACTATGCATGTATTAAACGAAAGAAACAATATAAAAAAGTTTTTATGGAACAAATTTTAAATATAAAAATAAAGTATTTTTTTGTGACGGAGAACAGCTAGCTAGTTAATTAACCGGAAACAAGAGGAAGCTAGTGGTGACTGAGTGAGATCAGATCCTGTAAAATTCTCACGTCTTGGACTTTATTTGCTGGGCACGCATGCATGCAGTCAAATGATTGGGCTGCCTGCAGCTGCTGCATGCACGCACTGCCCGGTTAGACTTTGCCCAGGGTCACATGGATGCCAAGCCTTTGGTTTAAGCTTGTGCTTAAGTTAATTGGTCAAACGGCAGCAGCTTAGCTCTCACATGGCGAGGCGCGTGTGGTTGGGTGTGGTATGTGGTGTCCACCTTAATTTTGTCCCCTTTGGAAGGGAAGGGTGGACTTCTAGAAGTTTAAAATTTCATGAAAGGATCGATGAGAGCCCCATCCTCCAATGGCCTTAATTATTACTACTTGATCGTATATCTATAGGTCCCATAATAATTAATCTAAGTCAATCTTGTATAGTTCATTAATTAATTTGTAGCTGTCATTTAGATGTGTGCATGTCCACACGCTATTTTGTGTTCAACATACCTTTGTATTTAATCTATGCTAGCTAGAAAAGTGTGCGTTCACCACTCCTTCTACTACCTATTCTAAGCCGATATTAAAAGTGGCATGCAACGATTAAAAAAGAGAAAAATCATTGGAAGTTATAACCGATAGTAAAATTTCTCTTGAGTACCGGGTGAGAACACCACCCAATACTAATGTGTCCTTACCTGGTACTAGATATAAGACTTTTAGTACTAGCTAGGGCATCTGATTGGTACTAATGTATATAGTACTGGGTGGTGCATGTCCCCACCGGTACTAATGTAGAGAAGATTTTTAATACTTGTATATTCGGACTAAGTATTTTTTAGGTTTCTACACGTTGTTTCAACAACTGCACTCTACTATTTGTGTGCTCCTTTGGTACCGGTTCGTAGTTTAAACCGGTACTAAATTACAAGATAAACTATAAAACATGCCACCATCACAACATAATCTGTCATAGTCATCCTCTTCTCTCTTCACATGTAGCTAGGGTTCAATAGGATGAGTAGTAGTTCATATTGCACATTCGCTAGATTATGTAGGATGTGCGATATAACCGTGTACAACTATGAATAATCATCGACATGCTTATGATTGTATGTAGTTATATCCACATGCTTCATAATAGGCCAGTGTGATGAGTAGTAGTTCATATTCCATATATGCTACATTATGTAGCTTGTGCGACATAACCATGTACAACCATACATAGTCAGCAGGCTTATGGCTATGTGCAGTTATGTCTAAAAGCTTCATAAGGCTAGTGTGATGATCGGTTCGAGATCGAGTTTATGGCGAGGAGTTTATATGCCACATACTGGTAGATTATGACCTTGTGCAATGTAGCCATGTAACAACCATAAATGTTTGTGTGTGATTACATTTCACAAGGTTCATAATAAGTCAGTTATGATTCTTGAGAAGTCGCCACAATCATCCTGTTCTCTCTTTACATGTGGCCATATCTAGTAGATTATGTAACCTGAGGAATATAACCGTATAAAGCCATGAATAGTCGGCGTGCTTGTGACTTTGCATGGTTATATCTACATGCTTCATAATATACCAGTCTATTAGTGTGATGATGTGTTCGAGAGTATGATGATATGTTCGAGAGGGTGATGTGCGATGTTTTCTAGCTTTTTTCCAGGCCTTTAGTATCGGTTGATAACTTCAACCGGTACCAAAGGTATGACTATGTACTGAAATTTTTTCACGTGTCAGTTCGGTAACTGCGCCTGCCTATTCGTTTGCTCTTTAGTACCGGTTGATAACTTCAACAGGTACTAAAGATATGACCTTGTACTGAAAGTTTCCTGCGTGTCATTTCGGTAATTGCACCCGCCTATAGGTGCGACTATATTAAGAAGGGTCATCCAACAATGTTTATGTTGTGTTTGGTTCTAGGGACAAGGTGGAATGGGATGGGACAGACCCATTTTTAGCACTATTTGGTTCAGAGATAGGGTGGGATAGAGATATCCCACAAGGGAATTTTCGAGGAATATACCGCAAGAAGTGGGATGATTGTCCCTCTTTTCACGTGGGACTAAGCGATCCTACTTTTTGGCTGTGAGGCTCCATCCACTCCAAACTACTACAAGGGGCGAGACGGCCAGAGTGAAGGGAGGGAAGCCGAGCCCGTCAGAGTCCAAGAAATGTGAGGGCACGCTGCGATGATGACTGATTAGCCCAAAGGATGGACGGGAGGAGAGGGGAGGCAATGACGCCATAGATAGAGCTACCAACGTCGTCACCGAGGCAGTCCATGTCGATGAGCTGCGACCTACAACCGAAGGAGACGTTCACAGGCTAGTACGTCGCCTGCCTTCGTGAGCGCCTCACGGGGTTCATGGCCATACCACGCGGCTATCGTGCTCTTGCTGCTCGCGTTGATGCTCATCCTCCCTACCTCGTGGTGTCCAATCTCTGGTCAGCCTCAGTGGTTCTTGGATCTCATCCTCCCGTATCTTCGACCATGTATCGGTCATTCGGGCTTGAAGCTAGCTGTTTTGGATGTCTCGGTTTAGTGTTGAACTGCTAGTAGCCTTGGAGTTTTTGAAGGAGTAGTTAGATTAGAACCGTTGATAAAATAATCTTCTTTTGGATGGCTGCGGTTCCCTTCAAATGAATTTGTGATTTGTGATGCCGGTGCACAGAAAAGACTCATCGAAGAAGAAGATAAAAAAGAGAGGATAATAAATGGGGCCTACAAAAGACTGTTACTAATGCTGTTAGAAGTGTGATTCATCCCATTTTTCTCAACTCACTAACCAAACAAAAAAAATAGGACAACACCATCCCTCGCAACCAAACAACAGATGAGACGATCCCATCCCAAAAAACTTGGATGGAATCATCCCATCCCACCTTATCTCTGAACCAAACAGAACCTTACTTGCTATCGCCATACTATCTACAAACATACTCTCTCCACCATTCTCCCTCTCTCTGCCATTCTCGCACTGGTATGCATTTTTTCTGTGTTCATTTTGTTTCTTGAAGCAACAATTTTACCAATTCTCTTTTCTGTGAAGGTTCGATTCATGGCTTTCTCATCCTCCAATGATTCTTGTATTACATGGGTTGTCTAGAACGATAAGGATTCATCAGAGGCGGCTAGGGTAATGGTGGAAGACGGCGATACAGACGTTAGTACATGTACTGCTATTTGTAATGTTACCGATTCCATTGTCGCCAAGATGTCATCGGATAATGAGAAGGAAGAAGAAGAAATAGAGGGCAGTGGCAGCGATGATGATTCCAACGATGATGGCAGCAGTGACGAGGCCGATGACGGCAGCGACGACGACGAAATAAAAAACAACCATAAAACTCAACAAAAAAGCAACGTAGGAAAAAAGAAACAAAAAATTGTATAGAATAATTAAGAACAATTTCAATGAAAATAAAAATATATGTTTAGTACCGGTTGAGATGTCCAGTCGATACTAAATGTATGACTTTTAGTTCTAGCTAAGATGTCCTGCCAGTACTAAAGTTACGAGCATTAGTATTGATTAGAGTCACTAACTGGTATTAAAGAAGTTATTAGTATTAGTTAAATAACCGGTATTAATATACCACCCCTTTAGTCCCAGATAGATAATACCGGTTCAAAAATTAGGACTAAAGGAGGTTTTCAACCGATACTAATAATGATGTGTTCTGTAGTAGTGAATGGAAGAATTTTTATGGTCTCTAGAATATTAAAGTCACTAGATAGGCTAAACTATTGTCATCAACACTAAACTAGATAATAGTACTTAAACCAACCGACAATACATTTTTAGTACTAACACAACGTTTACTTTAGATTTTCCCCTACACCATAGTCCAAAAGGTTCCACACTTGTTACTGTTAATTCATGACATTAACAATAGGAATTACAGTATCTCCTCAATTACGGTAAAAAGCTCTTATAATGGAGTTATAATAGAGTGTGTTGTATATAATAGTATTTTTATCACTATTGATATTCCTCTGTATGTTCGAACAAAATAATAAATTTCTACAAAGAGATGTACTAACAATAAAGAGAAAAGACTAATATGCTTTTCCTAGAAATTAAGGACCAAGCTACTACTTATAAGAGATTGTAGTAATTAACATTATCACCTCATCAAAGTCACGGTAAAGGATCGGCTAGATCAAATCTAGTGAGCTCATCCTTAAACTTATCCATTTATTTACTTGGCGGACCAGGCTAGCTAGATTATATTAATGGTTTGCTTAACGGCTATCATGTGACCATATGACCAATTTGGCGTAGTTTCAAATCCAAGATTTTTAGAGCTGGTCAAATCCAGCTCTAAAAATCATTAGAGGTTGTAGATAGATTTAGATTATGTTTGGTTGAGCTGTAGATTTTAAAAAAGCCGCTATGAGATATGAGTTGTGGAAAAGAAGTTAGTTGTTTGATTAAAGTAGTTGTATATTTCTGTTTTGATAGTAATTATCTCTAATACCCTTGATGTTTGGTCGCATTATTAATATACAATCTAACTGTAAACACTTACTTATTTAATGATTTGTATGTAAATCATTATAATCAAGAAATCTTGTAATGTTTATATTAAAATTATATATTTTTGAATTATACTAAAATGATATATTTTACTAATAGAAGAAATGAACCAATATATTATAATGGCATAGCGGATAATTTTCATCCAACTTTAGACTCAGAACCTATAAAAGTTGGGGTGGGAGCAGCTTTCAATTTGTACATAAAAAAGTTATTGCTTTTGAAAAAGCTAGTTTGCCCTTAGGATGTGTTTGGTTGAGCTGTAGATTCTGAAAAATCTGCTGTGTGCTGTGAGCTGTAGAAAAGCTGAGAAGTTGTTTGGTTGGAATAGCTATGGATTTCTGTTTTGGTAGCCTCTGATGTTTGGTTATATTATTAATATGCAATTTTACATGTAAATCATTATAATCAGGAAATTTTGTAATGTTTGTACTAAAATTATATATTTTTGAATTACACTAAAATGATACATTTTACTAAAATTTTACCTTTTTAAATTTTACACGAACGATATGTTGTAATAGCATGGTGTGTAATTTTCGTTCAAAGTTGAACTGAGAAGCTATGAAAGCTGAGGTCCCTCAGCTTTTAATTTGTATTGTGAAAAATCTACTGCTTTTGAAAAAGCTGGTTGGCTTGGACCTGTTTGGTTTAGCTTCTAGCTTACTAGCCAAGAAGCTGGTAGAAAATACTGAACGAAACACAGTCTTAGTATATTTAGTTGAGTCATTTGATATTTATTTTAAACTAAAAAATTAAACTATTTTATTTTATCATATAAGTTACAAATCTAGCATGTATCTCAAGAGCACTGGAGACCAAACAAACATTAAAATAGTTCAAGCAGATCTGCAGATGTGCTGTGTTGACTTGGCTAATCAGGTTCACTACTATCCAAGTATGTCCAAGTCCAATCAAGAGAAAGCTAACTAAAGTGTATAAATAATAAATATTCCCATGGAAAAAGAAATGACATGGATGTCTTGAAAGGGAGAAAACCGAGATCACATTTTCGGTTAATTTTAGTTGACATGTCGATTCTCAATTATATTTTTTATGGGGCATCAAGTGGTGATCGTATAATTCCCATCAGAATAAGCGTAGCATGTTCTTGAAGCAGACGTTCTACTAACGACACAATCAAGCACCGGCCAAATCATCTTAATTATTGTACTAGAATCCATCCTTAGGATATTTATCACTAATGCTAAATTATTTAGTGATAAGTCTATCGTACACCTGTTACTAATAAAGTCGATGATCTTTAGCGACGGACATAGAATACACATGTCACTAAAGAGACTAAAGAGGAGGTGTCATTAGTAATGAATAATAATAATAATGTCTATATACACGTCTATAGTATATATTAGAGATTGGTGTTAACATAATCTGTTATTAAAGATTTATTAGTCTTTGTAATATAGAAAATTTTTAAGATTTTCATAGAAATTAAATTAAGTCCTCTAAAATTTCTTTAAAAATATATATTCCAAAACAAGGCCTACATGTTTTTTAGTGGTCAGCGTCTAGTAGCAGCCATGGATTATTTCTTTGCGAGCACTCCATGCATGAGCAAATGCACTAGTTCTACACTATACCTCTGTGTCCATGAAACCAGCACGTTCACGCAAAGGTGTGTCCTTTGTGATCAGCAGAGGCATAACTTAACTGGAAGTTTGGAACCGAACATGGCATCTTCCTTGTGATCCGAATCTGCAGCCATATGGATGTCCCTTGGCGAGGAGCTCTTGTATTTTACGTAAGAAGGCAGGAGTCCACACGGATATATAAATACTAGGATCATGACTCGATCAGCTGAACCTGCAGACATGTGTGCTGCCTACGATAACATTCTTCAAGGCAGAGGAAACAGTCCAAGAGCAACAACGATATACTTCATATGTATTATAATATTCTTTATAGACTAGCTGGTGAGTGTTGGGCGACCGGCGGTAGCTGGCGGGCGGCAGGTGACCCACGACGCCGTGCGGCGACGGGCAACCGGCGGCACCGTGTGGGATTAGATCTGACGAGGAGCACGTTGGCGGTGGCACCGAGGAGCATGGGCAGGTTGATGAGCCTGATCTAGCCGACGTGCACCGGCAACGCCTTGGCTAGCAGCCACATCACCACCGGCCCAACCAGCTCGCCGAGGAAGAACAAGTTGAGCGCGTTGTAGTAGCCGTACAGGGTCTGATGAGGCAGAGATCTAGCGGTGGTGCGTGCGCCGTGGATCTGGCGGGCGACCGGCGGTGACGGATGATCGGCGATGGCGAGCGGAGCTTCTGGCACGGGGAGAGGCAGGCCAACATCGGTGAGCGAGCGCCGCACAGAGAGAGGCGTGCCAGCGGGTGTACAGCAAGGTGCTGGGATGAATGGCTGAGGGGTATTTTAGTTTTTTACCCTATTTCTTGGTAAACATGTTCAAGTATGAAAATGGATATAATTTGAGATGGATGGAGTACTTTTTAACTAAGTATTTCAAAAAATTATTAACGTCGAAGTTCTAAAAAGTCTGATCGAATTTTGATCAAAAAATAGTGAATTAATTTGTGACGGAACGGAGTACTACATCAAGACCGATCGAGCCAATCAGGTGGTTCATGATCCATCGTAATCCTGGTCCCTGGACACGACAAAGATATGTTCATCCGTTGATCCGACGGTGGTGAATTCGCGATCATCAGAGTGGTATACACACACACGTAGGTATGACGACCATCCGACACGGCGACACGCACTCGACCGTTTTCAGATGGCGCGTCTTCCACCATCGGCGTGTAGGCGACCTCCGGACGCTAATGCTGGCTAGCTAGGTAGCTCCAGATCGATATAGTTGGATCGATCAGATCGACATGGGCGGTGGAGAATTATCATTATCAGTAGATAAAAAGGCGTCGCCCTTTCTCCTTCTCCGTGTGTGACGACTCAGTTTGGGTCCACACGAAAGCGGTGGCGGTAGGCGTCAGCTGACTCAGCAGCGCGCGGGGGCCGATCGATCGATCCATCGCTAGCTAGGCGGCACGCATGCAACCCGGTGGTGAGCAGATCGATCGAACCGGCGCCGCGGCGCATGCACGCAGCCGTGATCGATCGATCGATCGATCGAGTAGCCAACAGCCGCACTACCCACCCCCACCACCAACCAAACCAAGCGGTGGTGGCAAGCAGAAGCTAGCGGCCGGCCGCGGGCGCGCGCCCTCCCGTCGTTGCCATCATGCCACCGGCCTCGTGATCGAGGGGCCCCCCGCGAGCGCGCGCGCGCCCCGGCCGGCCGCCGTGCGGGCGCGCTGATGTGCGCGCTGCATCATGCGCGCGCCGGCGAGCGGGCAGGTCATGCGTGCGTGTGGTGAGGTGCAGGCGCAGCTGCTCTGCACCTGCAAGTGCAGCTCACTACCTCCGTGAGGACTGACCGTTAGCTAGTGACGGACTCAGCATGCGACGGGAACCCTTTCTAGTTCAGTTCTTCTTTTCCTCCCAAAGTCACCGCACGCACTGCGCTACGCCACTACCGATCGATCGCCCTGAACTGCACGCTGAAGCGGATCTGAGCTCGACTGGACTTCCAACGAGACGTTGCGGCCATCCATCCATCGATCGATCACCAATGAGTACGTACTACCACGGTTCCCCTTTTTCTGTCGCTAATAGCTACCTTTGCTTAATTGCTTGGCTCACATAGAAAGACTGTTGCCCCTAGCTTCTACAGGTGTGCATACTATGTTAATGTAGCTAGGTTGGTGATGGCGGCCGCTGTGCAGGAACAGTACGTGTTCTATAATTAGACGGGTAAGATCATCGACCATATCAATTGTTGGTGCTATACGTGAAGATGTAGAGTGAAACCGTCTTGTTTTTTCTAGCCAAAAGCCAAAAAACGGATCAAACTTGTTTCCCGCGAGAGAACACAGATCGGCCTGTGAACGTGTGGCCCTTTTGATTTATATGGATGAACAATATACGGTATCTTGACTTCATTATTATATACATGAAGTATAAAAAAGAAAAACACTACTTAATTATTTAGCGGACGAGAAAAATTCCGGCATTCGCAAACGAGAGGATGATGCATATGCATGCGCCACTGATGACTTATAAACTAAAAATGATTTTTTTCAGCATACGTGTGTGTTTGTGTGCGTGATTTCCGTGTACGTTTGCAATGTTAACCGCCTCGATCCGTGTCAAGAGAGTAGCAAGGGGACAACTGACAAGACGTTGACGTTGTCAAGTGTGCAAGAATACAAAAATTCAAGTGAATTGACGACTGCGCCAAAGAATGACAAAGCTGATAGATACAGCAATTCAGTGTGGTGTAGTCAGGAATCATGTAATTGACCACATTTGCAGATCATGGTCCTTTGGTTATTGTTTGTATTGGAATATTCCTATATACCTTGTGAACCTTCAAAAATAATTGAAGTCTTCAAAGTGTTTACTTAGTTGCCATCGTCCAAAAAAAACCATTTACTTAGTTTCCATCGTCAAAAAATGTATTTGTTTAGTGTCTTCTCCACAAGGAATACAGGATATGCTTCCCTGCTAGCTAGCTAGGAAAAAAATTATACGGCACCGAGTGCCATACATGATAAGAAAAGCATAATATCTCAGTTTTTTATACCTCAAAAGACAATAATCTTGGAACAATAGTACCTTCCATACATCCGCCTTTAGATGCGTCATGGCGAAAAATAAATACACATGCACAAAAAGGAGGTCACGCGAGTGTGTGGGAAAGAGACAACGGCACAACAATTGAGTGCGGAAGAAACAGATGGCGTTGCTTAGGGAGAGTTTTCTCTAGGAGACTTTACCACTGATACGTAGATCTTAGTATTGTTAGATCTATATATTAGTGATAAAGTTATAGTGTCACTATAGAGTATTTCATTTGTTACCTTTGAGACTTAAACAAACGTGTAGGATGGCCAGAGCGATAGCAATAGTGAATGATCATTACGGGTGCCACTTATCTAGGAACAAATTGATTAAATATAATCTATCCATCACTATAGATCAATAATCTAACATATCTTTTTATCATGCCAAATTTCTCTAATGATCTGATGCACGGAAGACCAATTCATTGCATATCGTGAGTTCAGTTGACAATCCTAAAGGGTACGAGAATGAAGTTTATACTACATTAACACAAATTGATCAATATAAAATAGTCCAATACTGCTCAAAACTGTCCATTACCATTTTGAAACTGCAGTTCGTTACAACAAACAACTAAATCTCTTCACATGATAGAAAAGAGGGTTGTCAAACTGTAAGGGAAGAAAAAATAATTGTTGTAGCAATGGAAATTAACAACAGGATTTAAGTGTGCTTCTAAGAACAGATGACTCGAAGTGTTTATTCTGGTTCGGATCTTTTAAAAGGATAACAACCCTACGTTAGTGTGAACATCAAGTATTGTATATCTATACCCTTGTAAGAGGACATGTATTTATAGGTAAAAATATTAAGATGACCACTACTTACAACGGACTATGCTAGTATTATTTATAAAGTTACATAAGGGTTATACGGTAATACACTGTATAAACATAAAAACACTCATTACACATATAATAAAGTCATCATTCTCAGCCTTCGAGGCCCTTTGTTTTGAATACTTGTCTTATCAGAGAGGAGGGAAGTCCTTGATTTGAACCTCTACTTTGAGGTGGTTTTAGATTTCTAAGAGGCTACTTTAAAGTAAGGCTCCGAAGGATGGAGCTTAATTTGCTCAGACTTTGGTAAATCAGGCTCTGAAAAATGGTGAATCAAAGTCTTTAATTTCGGAGGTTTGAGTGTTGTCAGAGTAATGGTGATATTTTTTCCTAACAATAAGGTTATTCCAAGATTTATACCAACGATTTATCAAAATCTAATAGGTGATGTTGCACGGGTGCCACAGAATTTTTTTCCAGCTAGTTTGCCACCCACGCTTGCACTTGTTATGCGATGGCCCACGGCTACATCGACCTGCAAGGCAGCATGAATCTCTGCCTTTTGAAGTGTTGTCTGCACCGCATGCGAATTGCCAATCAACTAGACTTCAACTTGCAGGCTTGCCTCGGGTTTTTGACAATTTCAGCCACCGATTTACAGAAACAAGCCTTATAACCTTCAAATCGGAATGACTGATCGGCCATTCGGCTATTGACGGTAACCGACCATAAACAATTTCGTTAATCCTGCTCATCTCCCTGCTGCAAAAGGGAAAAAGGATCTACTGTTTCTAGAGTGGTGCCTTGCTTTGTCCTGTAGCTCTCAATGGGATTATTCCTATTTTTCCAAAAGGAACAAGAACATTGGGTTCTTTCTGCCCTCAAAAGGGATGAGATCTCCTGGTATCGGATCCTATTAGAATTTTAGTTAAGCGTGTTAGGGCAAAAATAGTATTAGGATGAGTGATCTACTGGAATATAAAAGAATGTAAAATCATTCTTCTTTTTTTTGCTATGTAGAAAAATACTTCTTTTCGTCTCATAGATTACTCTGATGTATTATTCAAAGAAAGTACATCAACTAGTCGAATTTCCCTGCAATTATGGGGATAGACACTAATGCGTACGAGTTATATATGACCGAATTGTCGTTATATTGTTCACTTTTGTTTTGTTTTTTTGTTCTGGTTTGTTGTTAGACATGGAATAATGTATTGGCATGTACTTTTCTTTTCGAATATTTACATCCAAATTTCAGTTATTTCTGAAATTCATTTGATATGAACCATATGTTTTAATCCAATTAAACTATCATAATTTAAACCAACCATAATACAGTATATATCCATTTCATTTAATGGATTTGCATGGTGGTTTAAAACTCAGTCCATGAGAACAAACGACTATTTCCGATACTTATTTTGATAGCACAGCTGCACAATAGACATATTTAACTTAGTCATGCCATGGCATGTTTAGGAAAAAATCTAGCGGCTACAACTATTTTACAATCTAAATCTTCATAAACGGTCTAGATTTTTATTTCAGACCGTAAAAATCAGTAACTATGTGAAAGGGTCTATAGCCTAGTAATTAAGATAGCCAAGTAACACCTCTCGGTCTTAGATTCAACTCCTCACAGAAGTAAATTTCAGGCCTTAAAATTCACTCACTCGCCTCTCAAAAACATGTGTTAAAAATTAACCCATGAAGAATAGTGGAGCCTCAAAGCACGGGTTAAGGACCAATCTACAAGGGTGACTCTACGTATGAGGGACTATGAAGCTCTACAAATAGGCATGTAGTAATATGCTAGAAAATTGAGGTCTTTTCAGCAATAAACACAAGATCAGTTGAATAACAAGCACAGATATAACTGCACAGTTCTGATTTCAAAGACAATATAATACATATGCATACTTCCTGCAAAAGAAACAGATAATCTCAACCCTGGACACATGCCAATTAGGCAATATAATTACAAAACTCCCCTGCAGCCCCAGAAGAGGGAACCAGGGAGCCTGTCTTGTAGTCTGGATTACACACCGAAAAAACAAGCTGGAGCTGGCACGATGGCCTGCATCATGTGCATGCTTGTATTTGCTTTTTTCCCGGCAGAGAAAAAAGTTGGCGTCCAGCATCTTTGCAGTGAAAAAATTAGTAAGATATTTATATTTACAATAATGCTCATTTAGAGCATTTTAAGATTTGAAAAGAATCGGACGATGTTTCAATACTCAGTAAAAATGTTTTATTATGTTATCAAAAAATATTTCAAACAAATGCAACATTCGATGATACTGTTTATAATACCAAGAAACAATTACATACAACACTCTTATTGTTATGTTTTAGCAGTTAAAACTCAATGTTTTATACATTGGAGTAAAATATTTTAACTTAGTTTAACTGTATTTATTTTACTGAAATATTTTTATCAATTGATGAAATATTATTTACTAAGTGTTGAAACACTGTTCGATTTTTTTTTCAAAACTAAGGATGTCCGGAAGTAGTCTTCCCCCTTATATTTATATTCATATTGTTTCTACCGTTAAAACTGCTAAACAGATTTTGATAAAAAAAAACCCTCTAAAGAATGCTTTAAAATTAAGTTTTAAAACTGAAAATTTTAAACGGTTTTAAGTTGTGTCAGAAACAAGCAGGCCGCATGGCAAGCCATCTCAGGTCAAACAGATGAGTCCAGGGAAAGCGAGCGCAATGTCATCGCCTCGACATGCACCTCCCCCGGCCGTAGTGGCCTCCGCAGCTGCCAATCATCCGGTTTACCCCTCCCTTCTGCTGCTGCATCTGCTCCATAGAGATGCACAAGTCAATGTCATCATTTTCTCCTCTTGCCTTTCTTTTTGGCCCAAAAAGGCATTTGGGGCACCATAATTTATTATGATTTATTATATATTTCGTTTTAGACATATATATATAATAATTAAATATCAATTTAAATAATTTTGTTTTTTTATTATGATTTTAAAAAGGTAAGTTATGTATTTATGAGAGAAGTAGTATTTATTTAGCAATATCAAATACAGAAAAAATATAACAATAACTATAAGTTTCAAAACATTTTATAATTAAGAAATAATTGAGAAAATTAAAACGAAATTGGAAGGAGTTTCAAATATTGGAATGCCATTTTGTTAGTTAGAAAAAGAAAAGATGGATGCCAATGGGGCTATGGTAAGTGCGAGTTTGTGCTTTTTGAGGGAGTAAGTTGGTGAGGGGAGAAAATATTTTGCCTTTTGTAAAAAAACTAACGAAAAAAACTAGCGCTGGTTTCATCTTTTAGAAAAGATGTCTGCACATAAAGAAGAGAGGCAAAGTCAATGACAAATTGTAGGACTATCCATGTAGAACATATTTTCTCTTTCTTTTTTAATGAGATGACGTGTCACTCGCATACATATGCTTAGTTTTCATCTAGAGTCCACATCATTTTGTATTTTCATTAATGTGTCAAACTGAGTTTAGTGGATAAACATGTTTTGTCTGCATGCCACTGAAAGGGGCATTTGTAGTTCTTATAAAAAGAGGCATCCACTGAAGCAAAATCATGTATACTTCTCTTGGAATCTATTATTCTAAAGGATTGACAAGTTGACCCTAGAACTAATATAATGGTGTTTTAGCAAGATAACCGTGTTGGGGTTCGGATTGTCTATACCATATTTTTATACCCCGTTTTCCCGTATACTCAAAGTTTTACTGAACTACTGCTGTTGCTATTGCAATCAGTCTCATGCTATACTGCTTATTCCTCTCATTCTAGATAAGACCGAGACTGTATAGTTTTTCTTTTACTTTCTGACGGAAATCAAATATCTCATTTGATCTTTCAGTTTCAGCATTGTTTTAAAATGAAGAGATCTTGACAGCTGCTTACTCATGGATGGGGCAAGCTCTTGGCTCTATGGTTCATCTGCCACTCCTAATTAGCTGGTCCAGTCCTGTTGGATTACCACTTTTGGTGTATTTGATTGTGATTATGCCATTAATACGTAGTCTGCCCCCCTTGGTATGGCAATGCATAACGTAAAGTATAACTGACGTTATACTGACGCTATGCTATCAATGCTGTTCTATCTTCAGGATTCAGGAAGTCCTCTCTATGTTTTCAGGTCACACAAGAGAAAACGCGGTGTATAAATCATTTCCAAATGAGTTTGAAAGAACTTATTACTGTTCTTGAAAATTTCAAGGAGATGTCTTCAGATATTGTTACTTCCAAAACAAATGGTATATGGAGATCCAAATTTCGATGTTCTCCTAGAGCTGCTCTAACAAGGTGCTAGAATGCAAATAATCCCAAACATAAACAACAAATTCCTTGAGGTGATCCAGGACTCCAAGTGATCTATGTGTAAATATGGCTCACCACCTGTATCTTTGTGCAAAAACACCTCAGGCCATCAAATTTATTGCACTGATCTGCCTCGCCTCTTCATGCCGCTTATTTAAGTCTCCACCCTCCGCTCTGGAAATCCTTTTTAATATATTTCGGAATTTTTTTGGTTCTCGGGCTCGCCGCGACGCGATCCCACTCTCGCCGGCCCCCGCTGCTCCCGGCGATTCTCCCGGAATTTTTGGTCGAGGCAGAGAAGAGAATTGCGGTGCTATCCGGGGAGGGAGGGAGAGAGAGGCAGAGAGACAGAGAGGAGGGAGGTCAGGTCAGTTCTTGATCCTTCGTCAGCTCCATCTTCCCCCACCTCATCTTCTTTTCTCGTGTTGTTTCCCGTCGCCCGTGGCTGGTTCCGACTGTTGAGTTGGCTCGTGCAAGAGAATATCTTGGTCTTAGCTCATGTTCTCCTGTTTCTTTTTGTGCCAATTTTTTTCTTGATTGTTCTGAGTACTTTTGCTCTGAACTGGTACGATGGAGTGTGAAATTTTGATGTCAACGGTTTGATGCCTGCATTCTGAAACTCGGTGCCTTTCATCTGCAAGAAGCAGGAAGAACAAAAACAGGATTTTCTCAAAGTCTTCGTCTTCGTCTTTGTTTGCTGTTCCTTGGTTGGTGTTTGGTTGTTGCTTGTAGTAGTTACTGGCTTACTGCAGTGGGGGCAGTCGGGGCACCGTCGTTTGTGTTTAATGCTCCACATCCCATGGCGACATCATCTGATGCCCGCAGTAAAAGCCCCCGTCAGAGTTCTTCCGCCGGGTCGTTGCAGGTTCCCCTGAACGGTTGAACCCTTCGACGCCGAGATCGGCACATGGCCGCTGATTTCGCCCGTCGTCTCTGCCATCTCTGCTCGTCCGCTCGCTCCTTTTCGTGACATGCAAGATAAAGGTTGGATTTTGATCCAACTTCCAAGCCTGGCCATCCTTTGCTTCCTCTGGTAATGCTTGTTCCTTCGCCTACCTGTCCGGTCTTGTCTCTGCTCCGCCGTGCGAAAGAAACTTGCGGTTTCAGTCAGCCTGTAGTCATGTACCCTGCAGTCAACTCGTAGTGGTCTGTTTGGTGTTTGTGCTGCTGTGTACCTATGTGTGTGTTTGGTGAGACAGACTGGTCGTCACAATTTCACCTTTGCTCTTCAGAGCTTCTTTTAGCATTGTGTTTTGCGAGATGATTTCCTTCTTCTTTTGTACAAATCTTCCTCTCTTTTGGGTGTACTGGCTTGTATAAAAGGTTGTAAAGTGTCTGGTTTTATCACGATGCTGTGAAACTTTTCTATCTAGAAGGAATCTGGTTTACGCAAAGCACGGCATTTGTTTGTCGATAGATGGACATCGGCATTAGCATCTCTGCACTTTTTTTTAATATGGAGCATTGACTCTTGAATCTTTTTCCCCACAGGAAATAAGCAGCTCTGTTTACAAGAAATTATTGAGGCATGACTAGCCCTTAACATGCAGATCATGAAGATAGGTAAGGGAATCTTTGACCTGTCCATCTTCTGCCTTGTATTTTGTATCAGCTGCAGAAATTAAGCACGGCCGTTGCATACTAGTAGCCTGGTTGGTAGGCTGCAATTTAGCTAATCACGCTAAACATTACTACGGTTCATTATTCATCAACCTAATTTGTGGGGCTTTAAAGAGCTGAGCTTATTTCTTCTACGGTGTGTGTTTAGTGTTTGCCGTGCATTGTCTCACACTATGGCATGTGGCATGTCCTGTGGTGAAATTTGTACTTGTGATTAACGCCATCTTAAGAACTAGATGATTCATTACCTTAAATCTTAATTTGTAAAATAAAAATGCACCAGATATACACCCACAGCTGAATTAAAAATCTTGTTATTCAGTGACTTGCTATACCATATATCTTTCTTGATATGATATGGATCAATACTCAATATTCCATTATCTATCCATTTCAATCAGTCTTTATGTAAACTCTCATTCACCAAATTGACTTGATTGTGACCCAAAAACAATTATATGATTGTCTTGAACCCTGATATATTTGGTAGGAAGATGGTCAATTTCATGCCAAAATTAACATTTCTGGTGTTATTTATTTATTTTATTCTTTCAAGAATACCAACACCCACTTACTTAACCAACAAGGCAGATTTGTCTCCATCACATGTACGTTGCACGTTTATGATGCAGTAAGATGGTTGGGTGGGTTACAGTAAAAATAATTAGTGTTTGCAAATGAGTAAAGTGGCAGTACAACTGAAATGAAAGAGAAATAACAGCAGAACTAACCAGAAGTTCTATTTTGCTCATTACATTGTAAAAAGGTATCAGAAATAAGTTACTGTTTGACTGTCAAAATCAGAAATAATCAATGCTGAGAATTCTACAGGTTATTCGTTTTGAAATCGTGTTCTTCTCTGCTCACACTTCATCTCTCAGTGGTTGATGATTTGATGTATGCATGCAGATGATGGAAGACCTTACCGTAGCAATGTTTTTCATGAGCTTAAATCCAATGGTGGCCCTAAAGTAGATGGCGATACTGAAAGAGAAACTAAACACAATAGTTTGCCTGATAAAATGGTTGAACAAACCAATCCATCAGAACATAGTTGTATGAAGGCTGGGCATCAAAATGGTGATAAAGCTGGACAGATACGGACTGAGGATGTTTCTTATGACAAGGATGTTGTGGAAATCAATTTTCCAGATATAATGATCTCTTCTAATTATGATGAGCATTTTGTCAAGGATGTCTGCATTGACGAGGGAGTACTTGCTGATCAGAAGGCTATAACAGAAAAAGTGTACCCAACCTTGGATTCTTCAATGGGACATACAAATGGCGATCTGACGAAAGAAATAGCATTTGAGCCTGTAAAATCTGTTCATGATTTAAAATCTCAAATAGTTGTCCTGCCTGAAGCATGTGCTACCGATGGTAATTCTGGGGAACAACATTTGTCATGCAAATTGCAGGATCTTGAAGGCAACAATATTATCGACGAATTTACCGTGGTAAATGCTGAGAAATCTGGTCCTGAACAATTAGTAAGCAATGATGGTGCAAAATATTACCAGCAAATGTGCATAGACATTTCTGATAGCGGTGAAAACCATGAGCCAATTCTTGATGGAGAAGCAATCAATCAGGTACACTGCAACTTACAGTACTGCAGACACTTAAGAAATCATCTATATGTTCACCATATTAGTTCTTGAAGCTCATTCTTGCCATCAACGTGCATCGTGATTGATTGGTTAGTGGAAAATTTCAGCTTTGTTATGATAGATTATATATGTTGTTCTGGTTCTATAATCCATGTTAAGAAATCAACACTAGTGTTGTATTTTGACTTTGATTCAAAATGAGATATTGCACACTGAATAATAAACACTTATTTGCATTCATATAATCTCTCCACTTTCGGACCACTCAATACGATACTTTCATTACAGGATTCATCAAATGATTTCCATGAAACTGGAGCTAGTATTGCATTTGAGACCACTCAACTCAATGGTTTACCAGCTGAGTCAACTGCTGATGGCTTCTCAGAAGCAGTGATGGAAGATGATGTTGCTGGTGTGACACTAAATAAAGGAGGATCGAACCAAATTAATCACTATAATCCCTTCATCGCATATGGATCCTTAGAGGATACGTGGGAACCCAAGTACTCCCTTCCTACAATTGTTGATGATGCTTCTATGGTGCCCTGTCCTGTTGAAAAGACAGACAGTTTCAGTGATCTCGTCGATGGTGCACTGCGAGGATTTAATTATCTTGAAATTGCTGAATCGAGAATAGAAGACGGAACATTAAATTCCGTTGAAGCAAATTCAAGTAGGGCGGATGTCCAAGCATCTGAAGAGAATAATAATCAGATAGAAAGTCATGTCGAAAAGACGGACAGTTCGAATGATCTTGTTGACAGGGCACTTGGGGGATTCGATTCTACTGGAACAGATGAAGCCAGAAATGAAGATAGTAGATTGGACTCTACTGAAGAAAGTTCAAGTATGTCCGATGTCCATCCTTTGGAAGATACCAATGATCAAGTAGGTAATTTCGTTGATGGGATCAGAACTGATGCAGCACATGGAATGGGTTCAGTTACATCTCTGTTAACTAGCAATACAGAAGCCAGTGATGTGAAAAGTGATGAGAATAATCCAAAATGTGAGATTGATAGTGTCCAAGAAGTACATGATTTCAACCCAAGAGAAGCGGACGATGGCACAAATAGAAGTGAGGACAACAAAGATAGTAAGGGTTCTAGGCTTGTGCAAGCAGAATCTGTAGCTCAACAAAATGGACCTGACAGTGCAAAAGTGACGCCTAGAACTGTGATCCGCAATCCCTTCGAGTCAAGCTTCTCAGGACCTAGCATTACATCAGGTCCACTAACACCTTCAGGCCATATACCTTATTCTGGAAACATTTCTCTTCGATCGGATAGTAGCACGACAAGCACTCGGTCCTTCGCATTTCCAGTGTAAGTAAAGATGCTCTCCAATTGAAGTTTCTGAGTATAATTGCTTTGCACGGCCTTTTTCTTTGAACAAATCGTTAACGAAACATTCTGTCGAAAAAGAACCACTGCAAACTGTAGAACTTCTACCAGTATATTTCCTAAAGAAACAGGTGTTCAGATTATACATGGTACTGGTGACATACAACCGGGATCTCATGCATATGATCTTCCCCTGCATTAATATTCTGTCTGGAACCTTTTCACATGATTTTTTAACCAGAGGTCTTTTAGGGTCTTGGACATTTGAAATGTAAATCTCAGAATTCTCTTTACATTTGTGAAGCTAATGGATCAAGCTCCATCCTTTTCTTTATCAATGCACAGGCTACAGACGGAGTGGAACAGCAGCCCTGTGAAGATGGCAAAAGCGGACCGTAGGCGTTTGAGGCGGGATCGAGGTTGGGGTTATAGAATCCTCTGCTGTAAATTCTGAATGTGCTTTGCTCCTGCATATCTTTTTTTTTTTTCTTTTTGAGAC
>KE373012.1:920786-935611 GCA_000418225.1 Zizania latifolia | reverse complement strand
TGAATTTTCAATTATTTTTTTAGAAAAGACCTCCAAAATTCTGAAAAAATATATTTTTGACTCAGAAAAATTCTTTATATTTTTAGAGACTTTTGCAAAAAATTTCAGCAACATTTTATTTGTAAAAATTCCTTCCTCAAAATTTTATTCCCAAAAACTCTTTCTTTTCTTTGAAGAAAAATTTCTATTTTATTTTTCTTTTGCTAAAAATCCATTTTCTTTTATTTTATTCACAGCTTTTATTATTTTTATATTTTAAAAATTTTAGGCTGTGACAACTCGATGGACTCTTTTCTACTTTCATATATTTGAAATTTTCTATCGTCACTGTAACAAACAGTGATTTTGTTAGTGATATATACAAAATCATCGTCTATAGAGAATCATGTTCCACTTTTATACAGACTCATGCCCTATTTGTTTTAGCTTAAGATTATAGTAATCTATCTTATAAAAAAAAGCTAGGTTACACCGGCTTATTATATTGTTATAATCTGTACTTATAGCAAACTGGCATAATAAGCTAAACTGTTTGTTTCAGCTTATGAAAATAAAGCTAAATTATAATCCTAACTTGAAAGAAACATACCTCAATCTATTAAACCCGTGGATTAAAAAACCGATCCAACCTATAGTCTCATAGAGCAAGTCCCTAGCAGCAGAAAAACAAATTCTATGGGAATGGTCCCCAAACCCTCCTCTATGGGATCCTTCCCGGATGCGCGCCACGTGGAGGTGAGAAGAATCCAACGACAAGGAGCAGGGTGAGGGCGCAGCAGAGAGAGAAGGACGTAGAGGTGTGGCCGACGGAGACGGCGCGGCCAGGCAGCGGGGGCATCGGCACGGCCGGATGATGCGGAGCGGGAGCCCTTCAACGGGGCCAGTCAGTCGGCGTGTACTAGTGACACCGCCATCGCCCTCCGTGGTGCAGATGGAGCAGCAGAGCCACACCGCCACCCCCACTGCCCCTCCGCGCCATTGCCCGCATCGCTTGGCCATGCCGTCGCCCCCACCGCCCCTGCCGTCTGGCTTCGCTGCTGCTGCACCCTGCTCCCTCCATTGCGCCCTCGCCCTCTTCTCTGCCGTTAGATTCTTCTCCCCTCCATGTGCGTGCATCTGGGGAGGGTTTTGGTAGAGGAGAGTTTAGATACCGTCCGCACATTTTTTTTTTGCCGGCAGCACCGATCGTGACGTCAGCTTAACTTCCATCCCGCCGAGAGGGCGGTTGACGTGGCTGGCGCGCGCAGTGATTTCTCGCGGCGCGTTTGTTCACTGGCTAGGGAGGATGGACTCTAACATGGACTTCTTCGTTGTCAGATTTTGGGCTGCAAATACACGGGAGACGTCCACGAGGCCCAGCAACGACAGAGCGTCCACGCTGCGGCCCGCGGTGGGGGACGATGAGTATTGAGCATTAGCCCTTGCACCGCACCACCCGTCGTGTGCAAAACCCCACGCTCCGGCCTCTGTCTCATCCGTCGTCACCAAGCTTCCCTCGAAGCGCCGCCGGGAGAGGGATACGCGCTCGTGCCATGGGGAGGCCAAAGGGCGGCACCGCGGGGTCCTCCTCGTCGAAGAAGCCCAAGCCCAAGGCGAAGGCGAAGTAGGGCAGCGTCGACTTCAAGGTAACTCACCGTCCCCCTCCCCTGAAGCGACATCGGTTTCGGCGAGTTGAGCGCTTACTGTTTCTGGTGTTTTTCGTGGTTCGCAGAAGTACAAGCACAAGGTGGGACGGAAGCTGCCGCCTCCTAAGAATGCCACCAACACGGAGATCAAGTCCAGAGGTGAGCTGACGGGACCTTTTGCTGCGTGTGGTTGGACGTGCTGGGGGAGCTTAATTTAGGGTTTCGGGTTGTGATGTGCCATGTGTGGGTGCAGCGATCGTGCTTCCGGAGCAGAGCATGGCGTCGGAGAGGACTAGCATGGATGTGAACAAGCGTGGGCTCATGCTGTGGGAGCTCCTGCAGCAGACGGGCCACTACAATGTCAATGTGCGATGAGGTGAGCTACCGATATTGACTTTCTGCACCACAGGCTGCCAAATACATTGTCACCCAGATAACTGTGGATCGGATTGATCGATTCGACCTGTTCATGATGACTAGCTAACTTGGACATTACTGTTTGTTAAAACCTTAGGATCGCTAGGTTAGGGACAAGTAGGGCACACCTTCGGGTTTCGCCGAAGAGGAAGAAGACGCCATTGTTCTCGGAGGGGCTGTGGCGTCGTCGGTCGGCGAAGTCCGGCAATGAAGCGGCAGTGAGGTCGAGGGAGGACTTCCCGTTGCTTCGGCACAAGAGCACTTAGATCGAGTTATGCAGAAAATGTCGGGCGGAGTGTTAACAGATAAACAACCTTTTTCACCGTGTCGGCCTCCCCCTATTTGTATGTGCCGCGCAATGGGGGCCCCTCAACCGAATTCGGTTGGGGCACCCCCGATCAAGGCGCTGGATCCAGGGGACGCACGGGAGAGGGACTTGGTCCCTCTCCCGTGGAGATCTCAACTAACATTCTCTCCCTAGATCTCAACTTAATTCTTAAACTAAACTTAACCAAAATACCTGTTCCATCATGGATCAATGCATAGAGTATGTTTCATCACAATAGTCAATTACGTACTACATGACTCAACAACTACAATACATATTTCCATTCTGAAACAGATGCTTATCTTATTTTGGGCCCCTTACAATCTAAGAATCATAGGCTTTCCTTTAAACCCATGCCGACTAAGTGTTCTCTGAACACACTGAGTGGTAAGCCTTTTGTGAGCGGATCCGTAAGCATTCGCTTGGTACTTATATGCTCTAGACTTATGGTCTGATCTTAGATTTTCTCCTTAATAACATAATACTTAATGTTGATGTGTTTGGCAGCAACACTCTTGTTGTTATGGGAGTATAATACTGCTGGCTCATTGTCGCAGTATAACTTAAGTGGCTTTTCGATGCTGTCGACCACTCTTAAACCGAGAACAAACTTCTTAAACTACAGTGCATGTCCGGTGGCCTCATAACATGCAACAAACTCAGCATACATCGTCGAAGATGCCGTCACAGTTTGTTTGGAGCTTTTCCACGACACATCTCTATTTGCGAGTGTGAATATATAACCTGACGTGGATTTCTTAGTATCCACACATCCCGCAAAATCTGAGTCTGAGTAATCCACTATCTCGAGGGTGTCTGATTTCTCATATACTAACATGAGGCCTTTTGTGCCTTGTATATATCTCGAGGCTTTCTTAACTGCTTTCTAGTGATCTATGCCTGGATTTTTCTGATATCTGTCAAGCATCCCGGTAACAAAAGCTAAGTCAGGGCGAGTACATACTTGAGCATACATCAAGCTTCCGACAGCAGAAGCATATGGAACCGATTTCATTTGATCGATCTCATAATGGTTCCTAGGACATTGAAAATTCCTAAACTTATCACCCTTGACTATCGGAGCAGGCGAAGATTTACACGCATGCATACTATATTTACTTAGAATCTTTTCTAAGTATACCTTCTGCGATAATCCTAATACCCCTTTAGTTCTGTCTCGATGAATCTCTATTCCTAATACATAGGAAGCTTCACCAAGATCATTCATATCAAAATGAGAGGACAAGAATTTCTTAGTTTCTAATTGTAGACTGACATCGCTACTAGCAAGTAGAATGTCATCCACATACAAAATGAGGAAAATAAATTTTCTATTCTTAAACTTAGTATAAATGCAGTTGTCCTTTTTATTTTTCTTAAACCCAAATTTTCTTATAATCTCATCGAATTTAAGGTACCATTGCCTAGAGGCCTGTTTTAGTCCATAAATGGACTTAGTAAAATCGCATCATAAATTCTCCTTACCTTCTATGACAAAACCCTTAGGTTATGCCATATAGATATTCTCATATAGATCCCCATTGAGAAATGCTGTCTTTACATCCATCTGATGTAGTTCTAAGTCATAATGTGCCACTAAGGCCATAATAATTCTGAATGAATCCTTAGATGAGACAGGTGAGAATGTCTCATTGTAGTCTATTCCTTCTCTCTAAGTGAAGTCTTTTGCCACAAGTCTGACCTTAAATCTATCAACATTCCCTTATGAGTCACGTTTAATCTTGTAGATCCACTTACAGCCTACTATTTTGGCTCACTTAGGAATTTATTCTAATTCCCAGACTTTGTTGGCACTCATGGACCTCATTTCATCTTCCATAGCCTCAAGCCATTTAGATGAATAAGGGCTTCTCATGGCTTCTTCAAAAGAGGCGGGATCGCCCTCCATTTGAATTTCTTCACTCATGTAAACCTCATAATCATCAAGAATAGCTGATCTTCCTACTCTTTGTGATCTTCTCACATTCTCTTGAATTGGCATATCATTTTCTAATTGTGGGGGCTCTTCTTCTTCATTAGCAACATCTGGAAACTCAGGTTCCTGAATAACAGGAGCCTCATGAACCATATGTGCTGCTAATGGAGATCCAACAGCAGGTGCTGGACAATCTGGTTCTACTACAGGTACATGAAAAATTGGCTCTTGAATCAGAGGAGTGGGTACACAGACCCTCTTCTCTTCAAGGCTAATTTCTCGAAGCACCGTGCTTCCCCTAATCATAGCGTCTTCTAAAAAGACTGCGTGTCTCGTTTCTACAAACTAGTATGTCGATCAGGATAGTAGAAACGAAAACTCTTAGACTTATCAGGATAGCCAATAAAATGGCAACTCACTGTCTTAGAATCCAACTTACTAATATTTGGGTTAAAAACTTTAGCCTCAGTAGGATAGCCCCACACTCTTAAATAATTAAGAGAAGGCGTTCGTCCAGTCCACAGTTCATACGGTGTTTTAGGCACCGATTTAATAGGGACCTGATTAAGAATATGAATGGCGGTTTTTAACGTCTCTATCCACAACTTAATCGGCAGAGTGGAATAACTTAGCATGCTTCTTACCATGTCTATTAAAGTGTGATTACGCCTTTCTGCCACTCCGTTTTGCTGAGGTTCGCTCGGTGTAGAATACTGGACAACTATGCCATTCTTCTACAGATACCTTGCAAAAGGTCTAAGTATTTGGCCATATGGGGTATAACGACCGTAGTACTCTAGGCAACTATGCTATTCTCCTGCAGATACCTCGCAAAAGGTCCAGGTATTTGGCCATATGGGGTATGACGACCGTAGTACTCCCCCCACGGTCAGATCTTACTATTTTAATCTTTAGATCATGCTGATTTTCTACTTTAGCCTTAAATATCTTAAATTTATCCAAAGCTTCTGATCGCTCTCTAATTAGATAAATGTAACCATAACACGAATAATCATCTGTAAACGTTATGAACGAATCATAACCATCCACATATGTCACAGGAAACGGACCACAAATATCCGTGTGAATTATTTCTAAAACTCCTGTGCTTCGCTTTGTGCATTTCTTAATTTGTTTGACGTATTTGCCCTTAATGTAATCAATGCATTGTTCAAAGTCAGAGAATTCTAAAGGCGGAAGAATTGATTCTTTCACTAAACGTTCAATTCTCCCCCTCGAAATATGGCATAAACGACAATACCATAATTTCGAAGATACGTCATCAATTCTTTTGCACTTATTCTTATTTAACGACGAGGAAATGTTTTCAGAACTTATGACATTCACAGAGTCATTCAGAGAAAGTAAATAAAGTTTGTCATGCTCGAAGGCAAGACCAACGACTTTATTATCAAAAATAATGGAACACTGTTTGTCACCAAAATGACAATCATAACCATCATTCACTAAACATGAAACTGAGATTAAGTTCCTTCTCATGGAAGGCACAAAAAGTATATCATGCAGAAGAAAAGTAAAGCCATTTCTAAATTCTAATGGGAGTTCTCCAATGGCTTCAACTTCTGCCTCGATGCCATTCGCTACTCTAATTATTCTTTCTCTTCTTATTAACGTTCTCGTCGTAGCGAATCCCTGTAAAGAGTTAGCAATATGAATAATTACACCTGAGTCAATCCACCAAGAAGTAGTAGAATATTCTAAGTATAGAGATTCATCTATTGATGTAATAACATCCTTACCATTTATGTTCATCCACTTAAGGAACTCCACACAATCCTTCATGTGGTGTCCCTCCTTCTTGCAGTGTCTGCAGACGCCCTTTAGGATGCCATGTTTCTTAGCAGGAGCCTTTCCTTTGTTCTTAGGGGAGTCCTTAGCATCATTAGAGTAACTCTTGTAATGCTTCTTAGGGGAATAATGCTTTTTCCCCTTATTATGTTGCACATGGTGAACTGAATCACCACGCGCCTCCTTAATCCTCTCCTCTTCCTGAATGCAGTTTGAGATCAGCTTTTCTAAATTCCAGCGCTCTGGCTGAGAATTGTAGTTAATCACGAAGTGCTCAAAGTCTTTAGAGAGCGATGTCATAATCAAATGGATGATGAAATCGTCCTTGAGCTCCATGTCGAGGGGCTTCAACTTAGAAGCCATGTTGCTCATTCTCAGTATATGCTCTCTCACCCCCCACCACGGTATTTCTCCATGACGATCTTCTTAATGAGCGTGCTAGCATACGTCTTAGAGGAGCCAGTATACTGTCTCCTTACCTTCTTGAGATACTCTCGAGCAGTATCATAATGTGGGATGAATCCCCTTATAGCCTCCATGATGGAGCTCTTAATGACCATGAGGCACTTCCTGTTGGACTGATTTCACTTAGTACAATCTATGTCGTACTTCATTCTGATCTCAGCAAAATTCTGTTGTCGGGCAGCGAAAGCCTCCTGGCTCTCACCATCCTCAATAACGAGCTCAGTAGGACAGTCTTGCTGTAAAGCAAGATCGATGTCCCATAGCGCAAACGCTATCTCAATATTCTCCCGCCATGAACTGTAGTTCTCTCCGTTGAGAGGCTCAATAGCTGAGAGTTGACTTAGCATATTTCCTGAGTGGGAACAATCATCAAAAGATGTTAAACAGCAGACAAAATATAATAGTACATGAAAAAAATTAACGTTGGTCAAAATTTAATCATGTGACATACTTAAAGGAAAAATTAATTCTATATCACCGTTGGGTAGAAATAGAACTAATTAATCTTAGTCATAGCAATTTTATCACCAACGTTGGTCAGGAGATAAAATCACTACAGTAACTTAATTATTCATTTTTCTGATTTAAAATTTTCCATTGGTTCCAATTTAATCAGAAAAACAAATAAATAATACTAAAATAATGAGGATGAACATGAATAAAATTTAAATCAGTGTAAAAACACAGCGGAAGTCTTAAACATGATTCTTATAGTGCTAAAACAGTAGCAAATATTCTGAAATTAAACTTAATCAAAATTCTTAAAGAATTATTTTCTAACTAAAATTGTCGTTGGACCAAATTTAATAAAAAAAAATTCAGCAAAATTCTCAAAATTCAGAATAGAGCTACTGATTAATTACTAATCTAACCAAAATTTTACCCGCAGTTTAAACTAATTTGTTCTCAATTATTGGGCTATTTCTTCATTTTCCAGAAATTGCAAAACAGAAAATCAATTACTAAATTCTGGAAAAATTACAAAGGAAATTTGGCCCGCACCCTCGGCCCAGAGAGAAAACAGCGCCGGCCCAGCAGTGAGTCACGCTCACGCGCGCCAGCGGGAGCTAACCTGGGCCCGGGCCGTGTTTTTCCCTTCCCGCCTGGGCCAAAAACGGCCTGATTCGGCGGCAGCCGTCGGATCCCATCCGACGGCCACGCGCACCGATCGGGGACTCAAAACCCCAGCAGCCACCGACGCCCAAACCTTAGCCCCATTCCCGTTTGCACGCGGCGGCGAAGCAGAGGGCCGAAGTCCAGCGGCGGCGGCCGTGGGCCCGCTCAGCGGGGCGCGTGCTCACCCGAGAATGAGTGCACTCTCGTCGAGCTGGTCCATGGCCGTCGACTCTCTTGGACCCGACGCGGCCGTGTCCCTGGCGACCAACAACGGCGGCGGCGGTCCAGAGCCTCCTTCCCGGAGTCCGGCGGAGCCAGATCCGGCGTGGCGCGAGGTAAGTTTTCTTACCCGAGCCCTTAGTCTAATTAGGGTTAGGGTTAGGGTTAAAGGTTAGGGTTAGGGTTAAACCCTAACCCTGATCCCCTTTCTTCCTCCCTTTTTTTGTCTTGATATTATTTGTTCTTTGGCCGAGGTGTTCACTTAGGGTTTCACTGCGGGAATTCTTAGAGAGGTGGTGGTGTCGGATCAAGAGGATCCGATGCCACCCTTAAGCCCTAGCCAGCCTAAGCCTAGCACAGCTCTGATACCAATGTTAAAACCTTAGGATCGCTAGGTTAGGGACAAGTAGGGCACACCTTCGGGTTTCGCCGAAGAGGAAGAAGACGCCATTGCTCTCGGAGGGGCTGTGGCGTCATCGGTCGGTGAAGTCCAGCAATGAAGCGGCGGTGAGATCGAGGGAGGACTTCCCGTTGCTTCGGCACAAGAGCACTTAGATCGGGTTATGCAGAAAATGTCAGGTGGAGTGTTAACAGATGAACAACCTTTTTCACCATGTCGGCCTCCCCCTATTTGTATGTGCCGCGCAACGGGGGCCCCTCAACCGAATTTTGTTGGGGCGCCCCCGATCAGGACGCTGGATCTAGGGGACGCACGGGAGAGGGACTTGGTCCCCTCTCCCGTGGAGATCTCAACTAACACTGTTTTGTCTTTCTTGAAAGCTGCATTGAATGGGATAAAGGATCTTGTTGCCAAGCATCCGTCAGAGCTTAAACTGCACAAGGTTGCAATTGTTGAGAAGCTGCAGGAAAGAATATGCGACACTGACAAGGTGGTTCTCGAATCATTGTTCAATATAGTGCAGTCTCTCATCTTCCCATCTTTGAAAGAGGTATTTCTCCACTTCTTACTGATTATTGCTGAATTCACTGTATTCTACCTTTTGCCTTCCTTAATGTTCGCAAGGCTGCTATTATCCTCAAGCTATTGATAACTTGATGTCTGTTTTTATTCCTCCAATTGTCTACTTTCGTTTCATCATCTGTCCATACAGACTCTTGTAGCTACTAATAGATGCTATATTTTCCATATCTTATTCATCCTATAATTTCCATTTTCTAGCTCTATGTTATTGGCTTCAGATGTGAGATAATGGGTATCTATTTATTGCAGGACAATGCAATATCTACGCGCAGCACACTATTTTTGCTCATGGCCAATATTTTGAATGGAATGACCCATCTATCTATGGATATCCAGTTAATGTCATTCAGATTTTTAGAGCTTGTGGTTATTAATTTCCCATCGTCATTTCCAAGATATGCTGAACAGGTCAGTGAACCTATGTTATATATTGGTGTATTGAAAGTTGAAAAGGCTACAATCATAGTTATTAAATCATCGCCTTAGCGTCATTTAAGTGATAAGGCGCTCACGGGTGGTGAGGCATCTGGACACCTTAGCCTCCCACGTTGCGGCGCAGTGAGGCTGGGCGCGAGCAGCATGCTGCGAGGTCTGGCGCGGCGCTGCCAGGCTGGGCACGGCGTGGCGCGCGGCGAGGCAAGGTGTGGTGCTGCGTGGTGAGGAAGGACATGACACAGAAGAGGGGAGAGAGAAGAGGGAAGAGGAGGTGGCGGCTGTGAGGAGTGAATTGGGAGAGGGGTGCTAGGTTAGGGTTTAGGAATGAAAAAAACCTGGTGGACCTTAAATGGGTTATTGGACTAGACTTATGTGAATAGGCCATTGAATTGAATTTTAAATATATTGTTAGATAGATTTTTAAATATGCTATTTCAGTTTTAAATATATATATTTTTTTAGTTTTGTAAGGCATCCAAAGTGACAATATGTTTTCTTGGTATTGTATTACTATATTTACCATGCTATATTGCTATTGCTATATAGAATTTGCTACTTATCTATTGATATTTTTTCCTAAATCCTATATTTTCTATGGGCATAAGGCGTCGCCTCGCCTTACGCCTTACCACGGTAGTTCACCGCCTCGCCTCGCCTTACCGCCTTAATAACTATGGCTACAATGTTATGAGGGAGCAATTTTGTTGTTGATGTATTGGTTTGTGTGGTGGTTACTTGTCGCTGAAAATTGCCTCTCTTCTTTTTGTTTCTTGTTTTCTCAGAAGATGGGATATGCTAGCTAACAGAGCATATTTCATAATCTATCTGTCACCAACTAATTATATGTACTAAAGCATATGCTATTGAAACTTCTTCAAAGTCCTGCTAGGAGTTATGTGAGATTTAGCATATTCAGTACCAAGTAATAATCTCAGTTTCATTATTTCTTTTGATAGGTTTTCAACAACTTTCTTGCTGTACTTAGCAACGACAGGATTCATCTCCAGGATAAGAGTAAACTTAACAGTGTCCTTAGTGGACTTGGGCACTGTCTTTCCCAGGTTTCTAATGCAACAGAAAATGGCGATGCATCAAATCGACTGGTTTGTACAGTTGAACTATCATTTTATATGTACTCTTAAAATTAGCTGGAGCTATGGCAGCTATCGTAGTGAAACAGAAAGTTTGCATGCTCAGAAATGCATCAATGTATCAAACACCTTTTTACTCATTAGAATGATCAGAATCTTTTCTAATCGTCTGCAGGTTCATAGTTTTTCTGTGAGGGAACTTTGGAAATGTACTCTTAATGAAGATAACTCAGGAAGTAGTAAGTCATGTACACTTTGTCCATAATTTGCTATGCAATTTATGTAGTCTCGGCTCCTTCAAATTCAAAATTATTTGTAACATAACCAGAGAAAGCTCAGCAGTAAATACATCAGACCACTCAACTTGCTATATATTCACTTACAATTTGCCCTTGTACACTAAACGGTGAGGTTAGTAGCTTTAACAAACTGTTGGTGGACTTTTTGTCACAATTGCATTTTCCTTTTGGTTATTATGATGACTAGAACATGATAGTTAAGTGATTGTTAATGGATTTGTGTGGTTTAGTTTATAATACAAAGGAAGAATAATATTATAAGGAAATGACACCCATATGTTATAAAACATATATTGCACCTCCTATCAAGGGCCTCGGTCCCGAGGACGGGAGGCCCTTGGCTGCAGAGCTTGTAGCCGGCGTGGGGCGGAGCCCCTTGCCACGCTATCTTGAAGAACGGAGGGAGACTAGATAGAATTGAGGGAGATTGCAGAATAATACTTCTTATTGCTTGCCTTTTGCCTTAAGAGCTTACATCTTCATTTATAGTGCTAGATAGATCTAATCATGGAAATACTAATCTTATCTAACAGGGAATCCAATCTTTAACTACCAAATATAACCCTTAACTAATATAGAAGCTGATCCATCAGGGGCCGGCTAGTACTGCCGCACTAGGCCGCGCGCCCTCCTTGGGGTAGTGCCGGCCCTATATGACATCTCTTCCCCCCTCGACAAGCAGCTCATCCTTGAGCTGAAATGAGGGGTCGCGGCTGATGAAACTGTCGACGTCCTCCCAAGTCACCGAGCTCGGTGGTTCGCCTTTCCACTGGATGAGCAACTGGCGGACCCCCCTGGCAAGACGAGAGCGCACCGTCTTCTCTGGCTCAAGCACTGCGGCTCCATTGTGCGTGAGAGGCCAAAGGCGGCGGAGCAGTTGGTGGCGTCCCGATGAACTTCTTGAGCAGGCCCACATGAAAGACGTTGTGAAGACGGGAGCGAGGAGGCAGCTCCAGGCGATATGCCACACTATTAATGACCTCACTGATGCGGTATGGCCCAAAGAAGCGCGGGGAGAGTTTCCCTTTGGTCGGCACCTGGAGAGAAGCTGGTGCACGGAGTTGGAGACGGAGCCAGACCCAGTCGTCGACGGCGTAGCTGGCGTCGCGATGTTTCTTGTCATATTGAGATTTGTAGACAGTCTGGGCTTGCTCAAGGCGATACCGGACGTCAGCAAGGAAGTTGTCGCGGTCGGACATGCCTTTTGCCACGGCGGCCACCCGGGACTCCCTCGGCTCGTATGAACGGATGGAGGGTAGTCACGGCCGTAGACCACTCGAAATGGGGTGTCCTTCAGCGCCGATTGGTAAGCCGTGTTGTAGACGTATTCCACCCAAGGCAACCAGCACAACCACTGGCGGGGCCGATCGCCCGTGAAGCAGCGGAGGTACATGATGATGACTTTGTTGGCTGCTTCGGTCTGACCATCGGATTGAGGATGGAAAGCTGATGTCATGTGAAGCTTGGCTCCTATAAGCTTCATGAGTTCATGCCAAAACAGTGACGTGAACACCGGATCTCTGTCAGAGACAATGGACTCCGATACTCCATGGAGGCGAACAACCTCCGCAAAGAAGGCCTGTGCCACTGATTCAGCCGAGTAAGGGTGAGCTAGCGGGATGAAGTGGCAGTATTTACTGAAGCGGTCGATCACTGTTAAGAGCACTGATTTGCCTCCCACTCGGGGAAGAGCGTCGATGAAGTCGATCCTGATGTCGGCCCAAACCAACGTAGGGACTGGCAGGGGCAGGAGCAGTCTGGCCGGGTGGAGGTGCTTGGACTTGTACCATTGGCATGTGGCGCATGCGCGGATGTAGTCTTGAACTACCGTGCGTAAGTTGGGCGAGTGAATGTCTCGGCATAGTCGGTGCAGAGTGCGCTGAACACCCTCATGCCCGTCGTCATGGATGGCGGACAGAACTTCGTGGAGCAGCGAGGAAGCCAGTGGGATGTAGAGCCGTCCCTTATAGGCAACTAAGTCGTCGACGACGGACCACGGCGCTTGGCGTTGTGAAGCGGTGATGTTGTCACGCAGGGTGACTAGCGCGGGGTCAGTGTTGTTGGCCTAGCAGAGGTGGTCGATGTAGTCGAACCGAGGTCCCGAGATGGTGAGGAGTGGAGCCTCCTCTATGTCACGACGGGAGAGAGCATCGGCCACCGTGTTGGAGCTTCCTGTCTTGTACTCGACGATGAACTGCTTGGAGAAGTCGGGCATAGAGAGTACTGGAGCGGACGTGATGGCCGCCTTGAGAGCCTGGAACACGCTGTTCGCTGCCTCACTCCATAGGTACCCGTCCTTCTTTAGTAGTGTCGTGAGGGGCGCCGCAATCATGCCGTAGTCGTGGACAAACTTGCAGTAGTAGCCAGCGAGGCCGAGGAAGCCACGCACTGCCCGTGCCGACCGTGGTTGGGGCCAGTCCGAGACTGCCCTGACCTTGGCCGGGTCCATGGCCACGCCGTCCGTGGAGATGATGTGGCCAAGGTAGGAGATGGACGTGACACCGAAAGCACACTTGGAGCGCTTGACGAAGAGTCAGTGCTCCTGATGTGTGGCGAGGACGGTTCGAACGTGGCGAAGGTGTTCCGCCCAAGAGTCACTGAAGATCAATATGTCGTCGAAGAAGACGAGGACAAAGCAACGAAGAAATGGTCGGAGCACGTCGTTCATGAGTGCCTGGAAGGTTGCCAGGGAATTGCAAAGGCCGAAGGGCATCACCAGGAACTCGTATAGGCCGTCATGAGTCCGGAACGCCGTTTGTCGATGTCGGCTGGGTTCATGCGGACCTGATGGTATCCAGACCTCAGATCCAGCTTGGTAAAGAAATGGGCGCCGTACAACTCATCGAGCAGCTAATCGACCACCGGTATTGGAAAGGCATCTTTGACGGTGATGGCGTTGAGGGCGCGGTAGTCGATGCAGAACCGCCAGGACCCGTCGGCCTTCTTAACGAGCAGGATGGGGGAGGAGAAGGCCAAGGTGCTCCGACGGATCAGCCCCTAGGATAGCATAGTGTTGCACTGCCGCTCTAGTTCATCTTTGTGTGTGGCGGGGTACCGGAATGGTCGGACAGCCACTGGGGCTAAGCCTGGCAGCAAGGTGATGACGTGATCCCGAGAGCGGGGGGTGGCATCCCTTGTGGTTCGGCGAAGATGGTAGCGAACTCGTCTAGGACGGCCGTCATGAGTTCCTCACCGAAATAAGCTCACAGTCCCGGCCCAGAAGAGCTGGCGACGCCTTGTCAACATACGTGGTGATCCTCGTGTCCGATCTGGAACGGAGCCACGCAGTACACGCTCAGGCAGGATAAGCGTTCGTCGTTTGCCACTGTGACCAGCAGCCCACCATGCGGCCGGAGGCGTAGGTTTGTTCAGCCTGCTGCCTCCTCAGATATGAAGTTGTGGGTGGAGCCGAAATCGAGGAGGGCTAGCAAAGAGACGCCCCCTAACTGGAGAGGGACTTGCATCATCTCGCTGGTTCGGACTTCTGCAATGGTATGTAGGGATATCTGCGGGTCGCCGGCTTGCTGCTCCGCTGGCTCTGGGACATCGTCGTCGTCATCGTATGCGATGTCGAGGAGGAACAGTCGTTGGCAGACTCGACCGTGCCCCTGGCTGAAGCGTTCGTTGCAATTGAAACATAGGCCGAGGCGACGTTGTTCTTCAATCTCCATCGGGGACAACCGTTTCACCGGTCAGCCCTCCACCGTGGCCGGAGCTGCTATAGGGGCCGGTGGCGGGGGCGCCAGGAGGGTCGTCCTGGCCGGCGGCGTGGGTAGGAGGCCCCAGAGTGGCTGGCGAGGTCCCGCCAAAACCGGGAGCAGCGCGGCGGCGCACTGATCCCTGAGTTCGAACTTACGGGCCAGGCTCACAGCGATGGCGAGGGTCTGTGGATTCTTTATTTCGACGTCGAGGCTGAGTGGAGGCTACAATCTGGCCGTAAACAGCTGGACATGCTGTTGTTCGGTGAGGACGCCTGCACGTGGCAGGAGTGCCTGGTGTCAGGAACATGCCGGAGAGACGACATCGCCGGCGAGCTCAAGGGCCAAATCACAGGAACCGAACAGACCAGAGGTAAGGAATTTTGTGCTAACTTTTGGCACTTT